>JAGDYQ010000085.1:1008532-1026596 GCA_021962125.1 Bulinus truncatus | reverse complement strand
TGGGTTTAGCTGGCTAATGTGTACTTGTGGTGTGGGTTTAGCTGGACAATGTGTACTTGTGGTGTGGGTTTAGCTGGCCAATGGCAAAACCCATTATCCATATAATTCAATGTTACAACGTTCGGCCACATTAGGCCAAAAGCAGTAGGTGTACGTAAGGCCGTAGTTGGTGTACATGAGGCGCGCAGTTGGTGTACATGTGAGGCCGTAGTTGGTGTACATGAGGCCGTAGTAGGTGTACGTAAGGCCGTAGTTGGTGTACATGAGGCCGCAGTTGGTGTACATGAGGTCCCAGTTGGTGTATGATGAGGCCGTAGTTGGTGTGCACGAGGCCGCAGTTGGTGTGCATGAGGCCGCAGTTGGTGTACATGAGGCCGCAGTTGGTGTACATGCAGGCCGCCTCAAGTAGAATTAAGGTTTCAATGCAACCGTCCAGGTAGGAAACTATTGTTACCCCTGTTATTAATTTTAAGCCAATCAATACCGTAAAAATAAAAAAAAACGAACGCTGTCCCAAATAACTTTTATTTTCCAAAGTAAATACAGCAATTAGTCATGTCTGCTACCGTATAGAGAATCATACAGAATAGTTAAAGACGTACACTGGAGGGTTAATGTGTGCTTTTGTTTGCGATGACCTAATTACGAATTCAATATTTTTTTCTGACGGAATGTTACTTTTTTATAAAACGTTGTCACGATGCGTCATTGTGGGAACTATTTGTTGCAGCGTAGAGTGTTGTAAAAAAAAATTAAACAAAGGTACAAAAATAAAAACAAGAAAATGTGTGAACCGGAACTATTTTTCTCTATGGCAACGCGCATGTCACCCGTGTTAGGATATAGAGTGAAGCCAGTTGGATGTAAACACGGAGTGAACGAACTTATGATATCCATAGAGGCGGTGTCATCAAAGGTGGTATACAGTACCTCCAGGGATGGAAGAGTTGTCGTATGAGGGTAAAAGTGCAGAGAGCAAAGCCATACGGTTAATGCTTTATCTGTACACTAAAATATATGTCTATACATATAACCGCTCGTCCAAATAGATATATTCATTTATATAACAATCAACATATTTACTCCAGTCTACCTGTGTTTCATTCAAATTTAGTTCCATTCCGCAAACCGAATCTTAAGCAACCCTTTGTTATGCATTTTTACCTATTTCTTCATGCTTATCTGTATCTACTTAACTGATGGCATGCCTTATATTTAGCTAAAAATAAAACTAGCCACAAAATATATATATATATTTATATGTATATATATATATATATATATATATATATATACATATAAATATATATATATATATATATCCATCAATAAAAGAAATAGTTTAGATTTCAGATGATATAAAATGTTTGTCAATGTTCAGCGTGTCTTGAAATTGATAAAAATCGACATTACCATGATGTTTATCATTTTTTATATTAAAGACACAACACACAAAAGGCCCTGTTTATCTTTAACTGTTATGAAAATTAAGTTGTTTTTTGTGTGTATATATGTATGTGTGTGTGTGTGTGTATATGTATGTGTGTGTGTGTGTATATATGTGTGTGTATGTATATATGTATGTGTGTGTGTATATGTATGTGTGTGTGTGTGTATACATTTGTGTGTATGTATATATGTATGTGTGTGTGTATATGTATGTGTGTGTGTGTGTGTGTGTGTGTTCAACTTTGCATTTTGAGATTCACTGCATGCATTGTTATTAAAGTGAAAGTGACATTTTTATTAGAAAAGCATTTCCCCCCCAAAAACTCCAATCATAGCATCAGCAATGGTTCTAATTGTCTAAAATAAAGGGGGGGGGGAAATACGTAGAATAAGACGAAGGTGGGGGGAGGGGGGGGACAAAAAAAAAGCACAGAACGTGGTTCACCTAGAGAGGGTCTTGCAGGATTCCATTAAGTCAATGTCACCTTGTGTCCACATCAAAAGTGCGCACCCCCAGGTCAGCATACAATAGCCCCTCGTCGATTTAATGAACAGGAAAAAACAAAAAAAAAAAAACTACATTTGAGAAAATAGACAGAGCGAAGGAGAGAGAGAGTGAGAAAGAGAGACTGAGTGAGAGAGTGAGAGAGAGAGATAGAGAGAGAGTGAGAGAGAGAGAGAGAGAGCTTGAGAGAGAGAGAGCTTGAGAGAGAGAGAGAGAAAGAGAGACAGGGCAGTATGTATGAATGTTCTGGGTTCACTCACGGGGTGGTCCAAGATGCCGAGTGCTAAATGACTGTGAGCTCACTCATCGCTAGATGGGAGGGGGGGGGGGTAAGTGGACGTGGGGGGTGGGTGGGGTGAGAGGATGTTAAGGCGTGAAAATGAAACATGGAACCTCCTTCATTCTCTCTTGTAAGTGGAGTACATGGCCTTTTTGTGTCGGAATGGTGGGGGAGACGCAGATTATAAGGTTCTGGTATGTGTGGGGGGAGGGGAGAGACTCCACTTGAAGTATGGACTTGTTACCAATTTTCCAGACTGCTGTCTGTGTAAGTGTGTGTATTTGTGTGTATGTGTATGTATGTGTAAAGATGTAGGGGTGAGTGAATGTGTTGGAGTTGAGTAGACATATTATGTTTATGTTCTAGTGTCTGGGGGATGGGGGGGAAGGGAGGCTCTATTAAACTGCAGTGTGTCACCATGACCCAACCCATTTCTAAACCGAACATATTTTAAAGGGAAATATTCAGATGAATGAACGTCGAGTTACCACACATTGCTCACACTCACACACACACACACACAAAGACACACAAGAACACACAAATATCACTATAGCAAACAATACATCAAAAAGAGCCACTCATAGAAATTGTATGTTTAATATGGAATACCATTCTAATGCATAATGAAATTTTTCTTGTTTCTATTCCCGGATGATAGCCGACCATTATGCCTGACCTAACGTTATGTCAACAATGATAACAACAGCTGTATGTTTTACTACAAAACAACTAAACCACTCAATTTTGCTTCAGAAGTGTCTTTAACTGGAAATTAATGTGTGGAAGCACAAATTGATCCGTTACGATCATTTATATTTGAACAAAATACACATCAATACGAGACACATCAATACGAGACACATCAATAAAGACACATCAATACAAGACACATCAATACGAGACACATCAATACGAGACACATCAATACGAGACACATCAATACGAGACACATCAATACGAGACGCCTTCATTTTTTAATTGTCAGATTGATATTTTTCGTCGTAAAATTTGGTTTCAAATTCTTTAAAGACAGTATTCTGCATAAAATTCATAAAATTTTCGACTCCAATTATATTGTTTAGAATGTGTGTGTGTGTGTGTAGTAATACAAAAGAAGTTATTTTGAAATTGGCGAAAGATAAGACAGTGAGAGAGAGAGACTGAGAGAGAGAATGTGTCTGTTTGGGGTGGGGGGGGGAGACGAAGATAGAGAGATGGGTGGGTGGGAGAAATTTTCGTTTAGGCGGCAGTCGTCTTGAGAAATTTATTTCCTGTCAGTGAGACGTGGCAACCAAATTTTTTTTTTTTGGTGCCAGACTGTGACATGCGCAGTGGCAGAACGAATAAAAAAAAAACGGTTTTCTTGAAAATGTTTGTTTCTAAAAGATTTTTTTTTAAATAAATATATTATTGTGTTTATGCATGTGTGTCTATGTGTGTATGTGTGTGAGTATTTATATGTTTTGTCTTTTGGGTGATTCGTTAATTAAAATTCTGACAAAGTCTTAACCGAAACAAATATTTTCACCAAAGTAAACAAAAAGAAGCTCACATCTTAAAATAAAAAAAAAAATTTATATTAAAAAAATTAGTGAATTTTATTTAAATCAATCAGTGGGTTTATTTAGTCTATTTCATTTAAAAAAAATATGTTTTTATAATATATCATATTTTTTATTATAATTTAATGAATATCTCGTTGGATTTCCTTGTTTAAAAAAAATATTTCAGCCGTTCGCAGAATGGTCTTAAATATCAGACGATTTTGTGCATTTTTTTTTTGTAGAAAATTATGACCAGTGGTCATATTGAGTTGGTTATTAAAAATAATAAAAATGCATTGGTAGTTCAGACCAACTGTTCTCACATTCCCGCAGTGACCATTTCACGATAATTGGTGTTGATCCGAGAGTCTACTGAGCACAAATTGTTTTTTCCCCCTTTTGTCAGTCGCGGGAATCAACTCATGAAGGGTGTCTAGCTAGACCCCCCATCCCCCCCCCCACCACACACACAGATACAGGGAGTATGTAGGTGGTGGCGGTGGCAGGGAGCGAGAGGGGGTGGGGGGCGGTCGTGGAGTAAGTTCATCTTCTTTATAAATTGTTTTCGCACGGAGACAAACCAAGAGAGAGAGAGAGAGAGAGAGAGAAAAAGAAGAGACCACACCGAGAGATGTGGAAGGAAAGGATAGGAGGGAGTGGGGGGGGGGAAGGGAGAATTGGGTGAATACTCCGTCAGATTGAATCCCCGAGCTAGCGACGACGTAGGGCGCCGAACGCTCGTAACTGGATACTCTTTATGTCGTCGGCACCCTGTTTTTGGTGTGAGCGCCTGCTGGGCAAATCACCGCTCAGCCGAACGGGGTGCAATCAACGTGAGCAAGGCACTGTCGCCGCTGATACACGTCATCAGCAGTTGTACCAGGTCAGTGTGAGACAGAGGGGTGGGGGGGTGGGGGGTGGTGGGGAGTCGTAGTCTTGTGGACTGGACAATTAAGTGTCGTGACTAATACATTCCCATCTATCTATGTATCTATCTATCTATCTATCTATCTATCTATCTATGTATCTATCTATCTATCTATCTATCTATCTATCTGTCTGTCTGTCTGTCTGTCTGTCTATCTACCTATCTGATTGTCTTTATGTCTGGCTAATCCTCTGACCCATTTTATACCCTTAAAATAACGTCAGTATTTGAAATCTTCGCAGCGTGTTCAACTTTCTATCCACTCGTCCGTCTGTCTGTTGATCCGTCTATCTAACTCGTCTGTCTGTCTATTGATCTCTCTCTATCTACTCGTCTGACTGCTAGCAAGCCAATTTTTTCATCGGTTCCTTTTTGGTCAAACTGAGCCGGCATTCTTCATCCCTCCCCCTCCCCCCACCGCCCACCAAACCACCGCCTAACCCCGCCCTCCCTCCCTCTTCCCACTCCCATAACTTAAACACACACACACACACACACACACACACACAGTCTTCTATGCTAATCAGCTTATATTAGTCTTTTGTAATAGGATCCACCACTAACCCTCCCCTCCCCCCTCCACCACATCTCATTCGCGCGCCAGGGAAAGCTTAACTTGAAGTGTTTTACCGTATTTACTGTAATAAATGTCTGAGTATATACACCCCCCACCCCCCCCCCGTACCTCTTTTATTTCCCCCCTAGACTATTTCCTTCAATTTTTTGTTTTTCTATTTACCAAACAGTCACGAAGGTATTCCCAGGTAACCCCACCCATCATTCCACCTATCATTCCACCCATCATTCCTCACAAGTAACATAACTGACGTATACATTATTTACTCAGATTTTTTTTTTGTGTTATATTTTTTTTTAATCTGTAGATTGTTTTTTGTTGTTGCCTTTCTCATTATGCACGATGTTGTACTGATAGACGATTTTGTTAAATAGTCTCTCTCTCTCTCTCTCTCTCTCTCTCTCTATATATATATATATATATATATATATATATATATATATATATATATTTTTGAAAGGCTAGCTTTTTTCCTCGTTTGTTTATAATCTGGGTTTTTCTTTTCTTATTAAGCACGATGCTGTGTTGATAGACAGTTTTGTTATATAGTCTGTATCTATTTTTTCTAAGACTATTTATTTTAATTTTATTCGTACGTTATGTTTCAAATGTTTTGGGTTTTTTTGTTTTTATTTTGTTTAGCACAAAAGCCGTGCCGATAGACGAATAATTAAATTTAAATGAAGTTGTTGATCTGAAATGTTGCGGTGGGAAGAGAAAGGTGGGGTAGATGGTAGGGATAGTGATGGTGTAGGATTGTGATGGTAGGGATGTAGTAATGGTGATGAGGGAGTGGTTTATGGTAGTGGTGGGAGGGTGATGTCACGACTTTCAGAAAAACCTCTCCAAAAAAAAAAAAATTTTAGAACATTCCCAGCCAATAAATGAAAGTGTCAAGGGACAATCTGTGTGCCAACCGGCAACTGTTGCCTTGAAATCTATACCTGGTCACAGCCATAGAAAGAAAAATATATATAGATATGTGTTAGCCTGGTAGCGGGTGGGGGGATGGGGGGGCTCTTTCTGTTCTTTTTTTGACACGCTCCCGAGTCTGAGTCAAAACATCCAGACGAGAGCTGACAGACTGCATTATGGTTGTATGGGGTGGGGGGGGGGGAGTATCGTGTCCGCCATCTTGTCACCTGTTGATGGACAGTGCGATTGTGACAGTGGTGAGGTGAAGAGGGGTGGGGGCTGGTCAGAAAATATTTTCAGAGCGACCCCCACACATGGACCTCCACACATCGACCCCCACATGGACCCCCACACATGGACCCCCACATGGACCCCCACACATGGACCCCCACATGGACCCCCACATGAATCCCCACATGGACCCCCCACACATGGACCCCACATGGACCCCCACACATGGACCCCACATGGACCCCCACATGGACCCCCACACATGGACCCCACATGGACCCCCACACATGGACCCCCACATGGACCCCCACATGGACCCCCCACACATGGACCCCCACACATGGACCCCCACATGGACCCCCACATGGACCCCCACACATGGACCCCCACATGGACCCCCACATGGACCCCCACATGGACCCCCACACATGGACCCCCACATGGACCCCCACATGGACCCCCACACATGGACCCCCACATGGACCCCCACATATGGACCCCCACATGGACCCCCACATGGACCCCCACATGGACCCCCACACATGGACCCCCACATGGACCCCCACATATGGACCCCCACATGGACCCCACATGGACCCCCACACATGGACCCCCACATGGACCCCCACACATGGACCCACACATGGACCCCCACATGGACCCCCACATGGACCCCACCCCTCCTCCAATGTTCCATCTAACTTTCTGGAGTCTTTGCGGTTGAAAAAAAATGTTGGCTGTGCACAAATTCGGAAGGGAAATGCACATTTTTGATGCGCAGCCTGCTGGTGTGTAGGATTTACTGAACGAAACATTCGTGCGCTCGGTTGTAATATGTGTTTGTTTGCGCGCTCGGTGAGCTGTATGATGACGCGCATGCGCACAGCGTAGAGGGAACATTTACCCTGCCAGTCGGCTGCAAAGCATCGTGTAGAGCACAGGTTCGATTCCTAGAGACACACAAGCGATCTTTACTATACGCCGCGCCTTCGACGCCACCGATCGTTGGCCATGGAAGTGGTCGGGGGGGGGGCGGAGGGGGTGTAGACTAGGCGCCTCAAAGTTTCCCTAACACTGGCTCGGAATTTTATAAACAGTCAAAGAGATATACATCCCAGACCAATGGGGCATTTTTTTATTCCCCCTAGTAACAGAAGAAAAATGTACGAAAGTGAGAAAGCGTTTGATCATTTGATTTAATTTTCACTTGAAAATAAATAAAATATCAGGCGACAGTTCTTTTATAATTTTACTACTCAATATTCATAATAAATGTTTTTTTTTTATTTATTGAGGTACACGCATACAATGGACTTCACCAAGTCGACATTTGTCTCTGACTGAGCTCACTCACTACTTTACGCCATTTTTTAAAATTTTAGAATGACAACAAACAGCATAACTGTCAAGTTTTATTCATTTATTCTTGCGAATGATTAAGTGTCTGTGTTTGTTTGTGTTTGTGTTTGTGTCCGTATGAAGTGTCATAGTCACGTCTCTCACTAGAAATAAACACGCAATAAAAAAAAAATCATATAAGGAAGATATCAGTTTTAAAAAATGCACAGGTTCCTGAGTTATAAAAAAAAAAAAAGGAGGGGAAGGTGTAAACTCTGATAAACAGCTTACATTACAGCATACAGTCAACAAAATAAACAATAAATAAAGAATTCTCTGGCCAGTTCTCCTGAAGTGTAGATAACCTTCCTGCCAAGTTGGCGTTGGTTGACCAAATAACTGGATCAGAGCAGTGCATATTTTTTTTTGATTTTTTTAAATATCTTCTTTAACGCTAAAGTGCTCACGGTTTAAAGCTATGAGAGGATGAGATTGGGAGGGTGAGGCTGGAAGTGGCTGCAAGAACAAAAGATGTATTCACTTGTATACTTCAACCGTATAAAAGTAGAGTTTTAACAGAAGAGAGCAGGTCTTAGTTCCTATTTTTAAAAAAAAAAAAAGAAACGCACATAAACAAACACGTAAACACACACACACACACAGATATGGGGGAGTCATTCGGTGAAAATGTGATATTCTATGTTGACAGGGGCGGATGAGATGGGAGGGTGTGGGGCACTAGTTTCAGATGAAGTCGTGCATTAGTGGAGCTCTTTGTATTTTTTTTTTTCTGGGATGGTGTTAAAAATTTGGAAATAAAACGTATGGAGACGAGAGGTATATTAAACTGTGCCTGCGTTGGCGAAGTTATTTAATGTTTCTCAGCGATAACAAGATGTACACTGTGTCGGAAATTGTTTTTATTTTGTACCTTCACTGACAAGTTTGTTTTTATGTTCATAATTTTTTCTTCCCTCCCCCCCACCCCCCCCCCGTTTACTTACGTCATGTCCCATTAAAAAAACTGTTGCCGTCTGCTAATGTAACTGCACTATTGGCAATGGAAAGTTTGAAATGGTTTGAAGAAGCCCCCTCTACCCCTCTCCCCCCCCCCACCCCACCTTCCCCCAATCCCACAACACCTTCGTAAGTTATCCATACCCTCAAGTCAATTATTCAATCAGTCATCCGCGTAGCCGGGTTGGAGAGCAGAGCTTTTTTGTTTATTTATTTTTTAAAAACAAAGACAGCACAAAGACAGCACAAGGACAGCACAAAGACAGCACTTTTATATTATTTGGAAACAAAATAAAATGTTTTCATTTTCAGGATCTTCTTTGTACTTTATTTTTTTTGGTTCATTCTTCATTTTAAAAAAAAAGGCGAAAAAAATTACATTAATAATGACGTCATCAAAATATTTTAAAGATCCGGGTCATCTAGGTCCTTCAGTCTAATCGAATCATTGGAACCGAACTCCCCCCACCAATCACACGCACCCTTCCCACACTAGCCAGAACACCGTACAATACTATGATGCAGTCTATTTGGTGATTCATTCAGCTATCACTATCACTGACTACCACTGACTATCAATGACTACCACTGATGTTATTTTTAACTGAGTGAAACTTGCTAAATATGTGTTGAGTCACTATAATTTACTGACTCATGTGGTTATGTAAAAAAAAAAAATAATAATTGTGTCTTCTATTTGTCTTCTATTTGTCTTCGTCATAACAGGTGTCTGACATCATTAGTTTAGACGCGCTGTTTAAATTAACCGGCCGTTAGCGAATCTCGCCTGAATGGGGCAGCGATGCCGTTAGCGCGATGGACTTATTAAACGAAACGGGCTCAAACACCCACCTTTCCAGTTAGTCTGGTCACTTCTGTCGAATGTTTGCTTTTTGGTTCAGCCCATCTGTACAATTCAAGATCCCAATGTGGCCCGCGATTCGAAAACGTTTGCCCACCCCTGATGTAATCCTAAATATAACACATAGTATGGTGGTGTATATACACAACTGTGCTGCTCGTGGCCTACTTCCATCAAGATAGCGGTTTAAAGAGACCACATTTAAGTAAGACGGTCACATTTGTGGTTACTCGTCCTGGATACAAGGCCCTGATACAAGGCCCTGATACAAGGCCCTGATACAAGGACCTGATACAAGGCGCTGATACAAGGCGCTGATACAAGGCGCTGATACAAGGCGCTGATATAAGGCGCTGATACAAGGACCTGATTAAGAAATGTCATACGCACATACTTTATTGTTGTTGTGTGTATATGTATGTAACTATAAAAAGTAGCAATTTTGTTGTAGGCTCAAATCAAAACAAATTGGTCTGAAAAAAAAACCCAAACTGTCCAGGGTCAAATACAACTACAGCAGGAAATTAACTAAAGAGCTTACAGTTAAACCTGTGCGTGTGTTGTGAGGGATGTGTGTGTGTGTTGTGAGGGATGTGTGTGTTTGGCTACACAAGTGTTTAATGACCTGTGTGTGTGGGTGGATGTGTGTTTAATAACCTACCCCTATAGCACATTTTGTTATGTAGGTGAGATTAGGATCAAATATCGGGCTGATACCGCGAGAACAAGTCTTGATTTCACACACCCCCACTCCCCCCCCCCTTTTTTTTTTGTTCAGCCTAATGCAAAAAAGGCATTTTTATGTGTTCTCTCTTCCTTGGCCATGTCACGATTCACTGGTTTACTGGTGGAACACATGATACACACACACACACACACACACACACATGTGCACCTGATGTGTACACACCCTTACTATGAAATACACTCATCGACAGACTAAAGGCACTTAGATATGTGTACTGGTGGACAATGATTGTCTGTACACACTTAGATATGTGCACTGGTGGACAATGATTGTCTGTACACACTTAGATATGTGCACTGGTGGACAATGATTGTCTGTACACACTTAGATATGTGCACTGGTGGACAATGATTGTCTGTACACACTTAGATATGTGCACTGGTGGACAATGATTGTCTGTACACACTTAGATATGTGCACTGGTGGACAATGATTGTCTGTACACACTTTGGAATAAAATCTTACCATCTGGGTTTTTTTTTTTAAATCAAAGTGTCATACGAAGTTGTGTCCTTCAGTCTTGTATATGTATCACTAAACATTAACAACCGTGGAGTTCAATGGGAGCCCCCTATCTAAAGCTGTCAGGCACGTGCTGGGCACGGAGACAGTTCAGAGGTCAGCCTGAACATTTCAAATTTACTCCTTTTGCTGTCAAATTGGATGGAATTTAGTGTATCGATTGCCAGTGGCTCCGAATTTACTAACTGCGGCCCCATATAATAGCGAATTTCTACAAACAGCCCCGACCCGTTACACTGAATGGCCCTTTTTGTGTCTAAAGTTATGTAGTAATACATATGGAAATACATGTGCTAGTAAGTGAAATACAAACAATTTTACTAAGCGAGTCTAGTAATGGTGCATAAGGTGAACACCAAAGACTGCACACTCCTTGCTGCAGTAATTATCACTGCTATCCTCGATTGTGAATAGCTCGGTAGCACCCTGAAAACAGATGACTTGAAATGTTGTTGATTGGCCTGTAGGCCGACCAATCCACGGCTGGCTTGAACCACTAAATAGTTCAAGATGGCCGCGCCCCATGCCACATGTAATGAAGGGGAGTTAACGGTAGAGCTAGACGTGACAGACTGTCGAACAAAAGGACTTGTACTGTCAATATACTCAACAGTCTGTTACTTTGTACCAACACACCGTAAGCCACACTGAGTATCTTCAGAAAGTGACATTCAGAAAGTGACAATCAGAAAGTGACATTCAGAAAGTGACAATCAGATAGTGACAATCAGAAAGTGTTAACATAATGAGTACTTAATTCCAATAATTCGAATTCATGGTTTGTAACGACGATTTTAGTTCGTATGAGCAAATGTTTGTGTGTGTGTATTTATGTTTTTAATGCTCCTTATTTTACTGTATATTTATTACAGGAAAATAAAAAAAAAATTGTATTGAACTGCTAACGTCTGGAAGACATGGGTGAAGAATTTCTTGAACTGTTTATAAAGTTCTCAGATTGAGAAATAAAACAGATTTTTTTTTTAATGTTGGTATCAAATTCTTGTTTTATTTCGTAATTGTCCAGTTTATTTTTAAAATTAGATTTTCAGCTATTCATAGTTTTGTAAGAATAATAATTGAAGTTTTAATTTAACTATAACACATTTACCGACCATCTAATACAAACTTTTTGAACTGCGGGCTACGACAGATTCTTAACTTGGATGGGAGGGCCGTACACTGTTCAGAAGGAATTAGGGTTTATATGACCGAAAATATAAACCAAATGTAGTATAGAGCGGGCGGGGAAAAAATAGAAGGATGGACCATACTTGGCCCGAGAGCCGTGGCTTGCAAATGTCTGTGTTAAGCACATGCAGGTACAAGCCAGCAGAAACACGTACACAAACCAACACATGACACACATGTTCGATCAGTCCACATGGCACACATGTTCGATCAGTCCACATGACACACATGTTCGATCAGTCCACATGACACACATGTTCGATCAGTCCACATGACACACATGTTCGATCAGTCCACATGACACACATGTTCGATCAGTCCACATGACACACATATTCGATCAGTCCACATGACACACATGTTCGATCAATCCACATGACACACATATTCGATCAGTCCACATGACACACATATTCAATCAGTCCACATGACACACATATTCAATCAGTCCACATGACACACATATTCAATCAGTCCACATGACACACATATTCAATCAGTCCACATGACACACATATTCAATCAGTCCACATGACACACATATTCGATCAGTCCACAAAGTCTTCCTCTGAAATGTCCCCACACGGAAAAGTTAATGACGTCATGGCTCCTCGCTGTGACTTGAAATGGTCAAACAGTGACATTAAAAATGTATCGGTCTGTGCAGGTATTAAAGTATCAGGTGTTTGCCAGGTGTTTACCTGCAGCCTCACATTGTTCTACGTGTGTTTGTGTGCGTGTGTGTAGAGAGGTGTTAAAATATGAGAACAAAGAAAGAACAAATCAAATCAAACTGACAAACAGACAAAAAGACAAACAAGACTTTCAAAATATGGAAAATGTATTTATCTCACGTCTGCAAACTTATCATTTTTAAAATAAAGTATGTCACAACAAATGTATGCCACAACCAATGAAACTACATTTAATGATACATTTTTAAAAAGTTCTATTTCACATAGTTTATTAAGTAAAAGTCTTGGATGTAAAACAATAACTAAAATACAGTCTACTATTTAATGAAACAAAACTTTGTTTCATAAACTTTATGATAAAATGATAATTATCAAATTTATACAGATTGTAGCCAACAATACGCAGAAGTTGTTTTTTATTATTATTGTGATTTAAAAAAAAGAATAATTTTTTAATTATTTTGAAATGAACTGCAAGTAGATAAACAGTTATTTTTTAAAATTTATATTTGATCTAGAAATTGAGAAATGTGTATTTATAACTGTATAGATTTCAAAATAATAGTTCAGCAAAGTAGAGATGTGATTTATTGTAAAATATAATAGACCAAATATCACAAGTTTTAGTTCATAAATTCCTTTTGTTGATACTTTTATTGTAGGTGTTAAATATTAAAAAAAAAATTCTGAATTCTCTTACAATGTGTTCCATACAGTGCTGCCCTTAGGTTAGGCCCACTTGACCGATTGCTCCAAATTGGGCCCCGCGCTTGGCAGGGGCCCCGCAATTATCATGTATATTAATAGTAATAGTTGTTATTGTAAAAAAAATTACAAGAGGGGCCCCGCAAGCGTCCGTTAAATTGGGCCCCGCTATTCGTAAGACCAGCCCCTGGTTCCATGCATCATTGCAAGTTTACAGCGTAACGAACAGAAAAAATATTGTAAACATATTGAGCTCGGTAAAAGATATGTGGACATAAATGACATTTAAAAAAAAAAACAACCAATAACCCCGCTAAATTTAATACAACATAATAAAACATTCCGGGCACTGTACGACGCTACGGAAGGTAAAGACTGTCACAAGTCAAAAAGTAGCGTCCCTTTGAACCCCCGTCCGTACCTGTAACAGTTGATCCCCATGGTAGCCGTCCTCCCCTTTCATTTCGTCACGCTAGTGGGGGGCGGGCTGGAATCTGATAGGAGCGGAAGATAATGGGAGAGGAGGGGCCGAAAGTCTTCGGGGAAATAGACACACACACACACAAAAAATCAACCGAGGAACGCATTCTGGTGATATTACTCCGCGGGGTGGGGGGTAGGGGGGTTAGGTGTAATATGGGTCGGGGAGTTAAAGTAAAAAAAAAACTGGTTCAAAATTGTTTTCTCTACAAATTAAAATTGTTACCTGTCACACATCGTTAGTGTATTTATTTAGACTTATTTACCTGGTATGAAAATAAAAAAAATAGATCCAGGCATGAAAACATTTTTGTGTGTGTCTCCATTGTAAAGAGTTCAAGAGGGTGTTGTTTAATTCAAGTACATCCCCTAGTACTGTAAACAAGAAAAAAAAAAGTTGACATATTTTATTATTTATTTATTTTTGTGAAGTTGTTGTTTGTTTTGATACGTCACTGAAGGAAGAGCTGGTCAACTCTTGTGTGATCCCATGAACCAATAAATTGTCAAGTGTTTGTTTATTTGTGTGTTACTGCTGCGGTTGTAGTGGTCATTGGTGGGGGGGAGGGGACAATATGTAACAAAGGGTCACAGCTACATACATGTAGATTTATTTTTTTAAACAGAAATACATTTGATGATTTAGTGTTTAAATGATTTAGTGTTTTTTTTTAAATCTAACATGATTTATCTTATCAATAAACATCATACTCTGTAAAATAATCAACTTATCTAAGCTGAAAGCTGGAAAAAAAAAGAAAGGATGCACACATTCAGACAAATTTTATAAAGCTAACCACCATCGTCCACAGACAATGGCCCACCAGAAAATTATAAACATTTCTATCGGATACGTTGGTTCTATTCGTTTTTCTATTGCATACGTTTTTCTTTATAATGCATGTAGGCTACATGTATAGCCAGCGAAAAGTTGTTCTTTTTAACGTCTAGCTCAAGGGTGGGCAAACTTTTTAAATCGCAGGCTACATAAAATAGCCACCATCGTCCACAGACAATGGCCCACCAGAAAATTATAAACATTTCTATCGGATACGTTGGTTCTATACGTTTTTCTATTGCATACGTTTTTCTTTATAATGCATGTAGGCTACATGTATAGTCAGCGAAAAGTTGTTCTTTTTAACGTCTAGCTCAAGGGTGGGCAAACTTTTTAAATCGCAGGCTACATAAAATAGCCACCATCGTCCACAGACAATGGCCCACCAGAAAATTATAAACATTTCTATCGGATACGTTGGTTCTATTCGTTTTTCTATTGCATACGTTTTTCTTTATAATGCATGTAGGCTACATATATAGTCAGCGAAAAGTTGTTCTTTTTAACGTCTAGCTCAAGGGTGGGCAAACTTTTTAAATCGCAGGCTACATAAAATAGCCGGACCAAGAAAAGAAATATAGAAGAAAAATCAGATAGATGAAATTTGTATTTAATTTGTTTATAGACTAATATACATTAAATGTATATGTACGTCAAATTAAATGTCTAAATTGGATTTAACGTAATTGGCCCAAGGGCCTCAGTTGGCCCATGTCTGGTCTAGCTTAAGACTTCAGCTAATTAGTCAGTTATTGTTATTTTTTTTTATTTATTTTTTTGAAAGTATAGTGTCAGTGGAGAGTTATTTATAGCGTGTGATCTCATTTGTTTGTCTCCAGAGTGCTGCCAGACGAGCTGGGACGACCTGCGCCAACTGTGCCACCGCGACCACCACCCTGTGGAGGAGGAACCCGAACGGCGACCCGGTCTGTAACGCCTGTGGCCTGTACTTCAAACTGCACAACGTGAGTACATTACCCCAGTTAGGGCTGTTTTAGAGAAGATAAACTCATTTTGGTTTTTTAGGGCAGACTTTATACAGAATTATGCAGGACATTTTTATTTGTTTACATAAATCACTGATGACCATGCTATGGCGTAAAAATATCTGCCTGTTTGTCTGTGTGTATTTCATTTTTTTTTATCCTGCCTTAAGTTCCTTGCTAATTATTTAATCATATCTTTATATTTATATCTGCCTGTTTGTCTGTCTTACTTTCTGTCTGTCTCTCTCTCTCTCTCTCTCTATGTCTGCGGCTGGATGTCTAATTATCTAATCATGTATATTGATTTATATCTGTCTATCTGTCTGTCTTTCTGTCCACGGCTGGCTAAACTATCTAAACTTACCTACATGCTTACATTTAAAACACACGCACACTTAAATGAAAACAAAAAAACAGAAACAGTACGATCTTTCAGTGTTAAAACATTTCACCGAGTTGACCCATTCCCCCCCCCCCACCACCCCTCACCCTACCCCCCTTCAATATGCCCTACCCCCCCTTCCCTCCTCCTGGTTTGGCTACATTAGCTCTACATCTAACAGTGGCGCGTCTACCCGGCTGCTCTTATTAAGGCTCCTATTTAGTCAGTTTTACTTGCGGGCGGCATCCGTTTGATGTTCGGAGCACCCTACTGCTCCCCCCTCACCTCCGCCTCTCTATCAATCGGGGGGGTGGGGTGCCCGGGAGGCCCAGCGAGAAGTATTTCAGATCGAGGCAGTTTACGCTTCCCCTATGACGGCATTAAATGTGGTAGAGACGTGGGGGAGTCGGGCCGGCTAATTGTCCCGCTAGCGGCTACGCCTACAAAACAGGTCCTCACCATTCTTCTTGTGTGTCGTCTGCTGCTCAGCTGATGACGAGATTAAAGATCTGAGAGATAACGAGCATAGACAGAGACATTTTTTTTCAAAAATGAGACGAAATTTTAATATCCACATTTTTAAAAAACCGTTCTGGGTCACATTGTTGAAGAACTATTTTTTGAATATGTAATTAGAGGGGAGGGGAGGGGGGTGAGAGAAAAGAAAAACAACAACATTATAATAACAATCCATGTCACAAAAACATATTATGCGAAAAGGAATTTACAGTCAAAGCATACGGGGTGGGGGTATGTTTTTGCTGCACTGTACAATTATAATGAAGTAACAGAATATGTTGATGGTACGAGTAGACTATTTCCATAAAGTAACATAATATCATCAGTGTGTCGGTCATAAATACGACATTGTTGACTTAAAAAAAAATGTACTAAAACAATTTGATGATGATCTAAGACTGCTCATAAATAACATATTTACTTTGTTGTTGTTTTTCGTTTGTTTTTTTGATGTTAGAATCAATTTTGTTGAAAATAAAGTTGCTCTATAGACAGGGACCGGGGGGGAGGGGGGAGGAGAGATCTGTGCTCAAGCTAATGTATTCATAAAATTTTAGCCATAAAAATAGAAGATAAAAAGTTTTTTTTTTTTGTTTTATCATGCGCGTATTTGGACCGAACGTTTAACATCTTACATCTGTTGATGTAACCAACAGCTGTATATATATTACAGAGCTTGTAAGTAGTAGTCAAATTCTGAATCTCTGAACCTAATGTCTTTTCAATCGGATGAGAGCTTGGTTGGGTACGACTTTCACAAACAACAGACATACTTATAAAAAACAAAAAAAAATATAAAAAAAACACGAGTAAGACTAATTGAGGGTCTATGACAGATTTGTGCTAACTACAAACCCACGGGGCCGAATCCGGCTCTGGTGACTGTTATCGGGCGCTGCGGACTGTTATCCGACCTGCGGCTTGCAACCCACTTCAGAGTGAAGATTAACACTTTTAGCCTTCTTGTGTTATGGCATTTACATTATGCCAACACTCTATCTATCTATCTATCTATCTATCTATCTATCTATCTATCTATCTATCTATCTATCTATCTATCTATCTATCTATCTATCTATCTATCTATCTATCTATCTATCTATCTATCTATCTATCTATCTATCTATCTATCTATCTATCTATCTATCTATCTATCTATCTATCTATCTATCTATCTATCTATCTATCTATCTATCTATCTATCTATCTATCTATCTATCTATCCATCAACTCTTGGTGCGGCACCCTTACAAAACCAAGGCACCCCTTGACTCAAAATGTTTGCCCACCCCTGGTCTAGTACTTCTCAGTTCTAAGAGAAACAATTTTGAAGGCAAAATCAACGGTCC
>JAGDYQ010000085.1:983313-1008032 GCA_021962125.1 Bulinus truncatus | reverse complement strand
GGTTCGCCAGACCTACAGACTGACATTGATAAAACAGCATTAACTGGAGTTCAGACATCGATTATCTAGTGCAGTGCTAGCAGTTGTTTTTATTTTTCAATTTTTCTCATGTCATCTTTTTTTTTTTTTACATTTGAATGGCATTGTTACGTAAACAATATTTATCAAAGAATATTTTCAATTTTATGGAAACATTCTACAATATTTATTAATTCAATTTAGTCTATGACATTTCTCTTTCTAGTAGGGCTTGGTTAATCTGAATTTATTTCCGCGAATAGTGCCACTTTTAATATATTTCCTACTTTGCCTAATTTACCTAACCCTTAGAAAGAATCTGCTTATGTATATCTTTACTGTATCTAATGTTATTGCGAAAGATTAAAAAAAAAACAATTTTCTTTTACTTGAATACAGTTTATAATATTCAGCACAAAATTACCAAAGCACGCGCGCTCCATTCTCCCCCCTTCCCGTCCCCCTCCACTCCCCAGCCGCTGATTTCCAGCGCTAAACGTCATTACATTTTCACAAAGTGACGATGACCCATCAGGTGAAACAAGGCTTGTGAAACATGGAACATACATACATGTAACATGGCAGATGAGTTGCTCTAATGGGTAAACCGTGTTAATGAGTAGGACGTGTGAGAAGATGTATTAAGGCAAGATACACACAGAGAGAGAGAGAGAGAGAGAGAGAGATATGGGAGGAGGGTGAGGGGGGGCGTGAATGGCGGGACAGGAAGGGGGCAAGCAACACTTGCGCTAATGTATAACAAGCTAATGACATCAGAGGTAATGATACATTCAGTGGATTAAGTGTCATGGGAGATCAGCGCGTCATGTAGACAGGAAAGTGTGTGTGGTGGTGGAGGGGGAGGGGGCAAATGCCCAGGGGCCCGGCGAGTTTTAGTGGCCCGGACTGAGCTGGCTGATCAACTTTTGAAAATATTATTATCAGCACGGGGGGGGCCGTGACAGCCCTGCCCAGGGGCCCGAAATTTCTGTCGGTGGGCCTGTACACACCACACAGAATTCAAACCATACAAAGTGTAGTAATACAAGGGTCGAATAACTTACGAATTGTGATGTACATGTGTGAAATAACATACAAATAAAATAGTCCACACGTGAAATAATATAACAATGAAGTAGTACACAAGTATAATAAACATAAATAAAGGAAAAGAAAAAATACATAAGTGAAGTAACAAAAGAGTGAAATGACACATGATTGAAATATATGAAACTATAGGCAGTGATCCTGTGTTAGAGTTTGAAGCTATAGGCAGTGATCATGTGTTAGAGTCTGAAGCTATAGGCAGTGATCCTGTGTTAGAGTTTGAAGCTATAGGCAGTGATCCTGTGTTAGAGTTTGAAACTATAGGCAGTAATCCTGTGTTAGAGTTTGAAACTATAGGCAGTGATCCTGTGTTAGAGTTTGAAGCTATAGGCATTGATCATGTGTTAGAGTTTGAAACTATAGGCAGTGATCCTGTGTTAGAGTTTGAAGCTATAGGCAGTGATCCCGTGTTAGAGTCTGATCTACACTTGGTCTATCTTTTTGTAGACATTTCCCACAATGCTTCACAAAAGTTATATGAATGAAGTCGAACGTTTGAAAATAGTGAATTGTAATGAAGAATATGCAAGAAATCAAAATTTCAAATTGATTAGAGAAGTTGTTGATGATTGATTTAAAATTTACCAAAAAATCCGTCTGGATGTCTAGCACTTAACAGAGTGACTATAACAGAGGAGAGACTATAACAAAGGAGTGACTATAACAGAGGAGTGACTATAACAGTCTGACTATAACAGAGGAGTGGTTATAACAGAGTGACTATAACAGAGTGACAACATTTACATATGTTAATCCAACAGTAAGGAATCCCAGGATAGAATACACAAATCTACATCAATTAGCTCCAAGTATATCTCAGAGAAGAAGACTCTACCATGAGTTATTGATTCACGGAGTAGACGTTACTAATTTCAATTAAGACTGATTTTGTTTTTTAAAAAAAATCTATCTTCTATTTTTATCACATGTTCCCTACAGTAGATGCTGGGATTCTTCTGAACTGGTTTAAGTTCACGAACAAAGATTGGTCTTTGAATGAATGGTAAAACAAGCAAATACTCCATTCCAGACCAAGTATGGGAGAATGTTTCGTTCGTGTTGTTATGTCAATATTGACATTTGGTTGTAGCATCCAAACAGATACTTTGATGAATCTTCAAGAGTTTTTTTTTTTTTAACTAAAACTAGTCTTAACAAAAATTATTTTGCATAAGATTCTATTTGACTGTGATTGTTAGTTTTATTTATTAACACAAATTCTTTTAATTTAGAATTTTTTATGCCTGTCTTGCTTTCTCTCTCTATTTTAATCTCTGTCATATTTGAACACACAGCAGATATAAATAAACGTTTTTTTTTGAAACAGTCAAACCCTGAAATATATATTTCATTTACACATTTATTTCCCCATTAATTTTCATTTGCTATTGTTGTTTTCTTTATTTAAAATTGCATCAAAGTCAAAGAAGTAAAAACATGGTAGCCTCAAAATATACATTTTAACCCTTAAATGAATAAATTTGACCCACTTTGCCTACCCATGATATTATATAATTACTAGAGCATGAATTATTAATATAGAATGAACTTTTAAAAATAATATATTAAATCGAAAGTAAAGAATTGATACAACAGTATCCCAGTTTAAAATACAATCATGAAAAAATCGGATCTACCCGAAACCAAAAAATAACCTAGCCTACCGATCAAGCCTAATGGGATATAGCTCTATGCAAAGGTTTTGCAGGGTAAAGCTAATGTTTAATTAAGTCTGACATTTGATTCTAACTAACCTTTTAAAAATAGATTAAAATTTAAAACCGTAAGTGTCGAGAAAGAAACATTGCGTGACGTACATGGAGATGTTCCATTATAAACATCAATGTTTCATTGCTCAAAATATTTAGTTTTATTTTGGCCAACACTCGACCTAAAACAAAGAAAATTAAAAAGTTTCTATCTTCGAATTTCAAAGTTAAAAACAACAACGAAATCCCGCAAAACTTTGGAAAGCTTTTACATCTCTGTCGCTTAGCAGGTTATAAAAAAATTAACTGTTTTTTTTTTTTAATTTATTTTTTAAATTCTTAATACGGGGTATGGAGAATTGTTTGAATTGATCTCGGATCAACTCTCGAGGGAAAAAGAGAGATCAAAACTGTAATTGGATCATCTCGCTGTATTTCAAATGTCACGTGACACTGAGATTAAGTTACAATGTTTTTTTTTCTGTATGTTTATCGAATATTTAGCCTGAAGTCTTGCGTCTTTATATCTGAGTGCAAGTTGTGGGAAATGAAAGTTTTAAATGGTTGCTATTATTAGTCACAGATATGACAAACTGCAAGCAAGAACGGAACCAGAAATTCCTCCTCCCGATTGCTCAAAATATACTATGGCCTTTTCTCGTAACTGAAATCATTTTAAAACAGGTTAAGTGGGGCGAAGGAAACATCAAGGCCAACAACTCCAGCCCATAGCCGTGGTAATAGCATTGTCGAACCAGTATGTTGTGACCCTTACAACAACCACCCAGTCGAATGAAATATAGGTCAGTCAACATGGAGGTCCTATACACGGAGGGCCCACGGCCAGGTGCCTACCCCATAGGTTTATTCAGCCCAGCCCCGAAGCGTGAAATTTATACAGGAGGGGCTAGGTATTCTACAGCAGGGGCCAGGCAGTAGCAGGGGGGGCCAGGTAATACATTTTACTAAGTAGAACAAATAAGCAAGGGGGGGGTGGCAGACAAAACGCAGGGGGGCGGCCCACTGGTCCACCCGCACGCTACGGGCCTGATTCAGACCTATCCCTGGTAGTTGTGCAAGTTACCGTCTGTGTGTGAAGTCCTTGTAAGGATGAGATGAAATCTCTTAGATCCTATAAACAACTAATGGGACGGTTTTTATTGTTGCCCTTCTTTCACCCCCCACCATAGCCGATAGTGCAATGTAGGCACCACGGGAGATATATCGGGAACTTGAGCCAAGACCTGAAAATTTTCCTTGGTCCTTTACCGCAAGACCATCCGTCCCCATAGTCTCCACCTATCGCTCGGTCTGATTAAAATGTTCTCTCTTTGGCCGCTTAAATTGTCTACTTTAAGTATAGTCTACTTAAAGACGGACGAAATCTGTTTCTATAGAGAAAATATTCTAAATGACCTCTTAAATTATAAATCCAGACTGGTCAGACTATGACAATGTCTGTGTCAGTACAGAATGTACTCTAGTTGAACGTACTTTAACCTAATTCAGTAAAGGAAATTGGTATTATTTGATGAATTAATCAATTGTTTAACGACCTGTCATTTGTTTTTGTTTTCCTCACTGCCACTGTGACATTATCAAACCCTCCATAGTAAGATGGTGTGTGATATTGTACCCTAGCTAGAAGGTGTGTAAAATTGTACCCCCAGTTAGATGGTGTTTAACTATGATCCCTTTGTTAGAAGGTGTGTGACACACATTTGATTTAAAAAATATGATCAGAAAATGAATTCTCTTCGAAGTGTCACTCTACCTAACATCTCAACATAGTAGCTCCACCTATTAGCTGCATCTGTTAGCTCCACTTATTAGCTCCACCTATTAGCTCCACCTATTAGCTCCGCCTATTAGCTCCACCTATTAGTTCCACCTATTAGTTCCACCTATTAGCTGTATCTATTAGCTGTATCTATTAGCTCCACCTATTAGCTCAACCTATTAGCTGCATCTATTAGTTCCACCTATTAGCTCCACCTATTAGCTCCACCTATTAGCTCCACCTATTAGCTCCACCTATTAGCTCCACCTATTAGCTGCATCCAAAATCTCTACCTAACAGTTCAAACACTAGCCATCCTGTAACCCCATTTAATAGCTACAATAATCACCTGCATCCCCACCCCCTCAAAATGATTCGTCTAACAGTTCCACCTAATATTCAATTCCACAGCTCGAATAATAACAAATTAAAAAAAAACATTCATTCATATTATTCCTATCTGAATGCTAATCAACCCAGTCATTCAGTTACATAACTTAATGCCAAACATCACAGTCGTACAATTACATAACTTAATGCCAAACATCACAGTTGTATAATTTATGTATTACATAAATTAATGCCTAACAACACAGTTGTACAATTACATAACTTAATGCCAAACATCACAGTTGTATAATTTATGTATTACATAAATTAATGCCAAACAACACAGTTGTACAATTACATAACTTAATGCCAAACATTACAGTCGTACAATTAAGTAACTTAATGCCAAACATCACAGTCGTACAATTACATAACTTAATGCCAAACATCACAGTCGTACAATTACATAACGTAATGCCAAACATCAAAGTCTGACAATTACATAACGTAAAGCCAAACATCACCGTCGGCTTCAGGTATCCAGACATTGATTAATCGGTCGAAAGAAAAAAAAAATATTTTACGTGCCTCAAATTGGATTCGACCTTTTCTGATATCCGGTATCGCACATTTCGGTACTTGAAATTATTTCTTGGCATAATCCAACAAATATTAAATGTTTTGATCAACTCACATGCGATTACGAATTTTGCTATCTAATGTGTCAACTAGAATGCAGCTGAATTGGCACATTTAACATCATGAGATCCAAAATTGAAAATGAAGAAAATGTTACATGAGTTGAAAAAGACCACATTTTTGTTTATTATAATAGGTACTTTATTTTGTATTTAAGGTGGTAAAAAGTATTCCATGGAAATTGTATACAAGATTTAAAGTTTGTCATAGGGCTAAGGATTAAATCCACACCTGCAACTAATCAATCGAGTTTACATCCTATACGTCAAACAATTGTTTTTGTATTGCCTTTCTTTCTAAAATGAATCACGATTTCAGGAAGATTGAAATAATAAATGTTTACTATTGAATGCAGTAATAAATGTTGTTTTTATCAATCCATAGGAGAAAAATGTAATATATAACTGAAGGGCTTAGTATTTGAACCAAGCACTGAAAGACTAAATTTTAGAAGAAATAAATGTTAGAACTCAGCACTGGGACGCACAGTTCTGCGTTTAGCGCGAAACAAAATCTTCACACAACAATAAATATAAAGAAAATAAAGAAAATTAATTAAAGTCTGCATATTTCATCCCTAATATAAGACATCAGAATTCATGTTGTAAACTTATATATATATATATATATCAGAGGTGTGAGGATCTTGAAATTTAGCGTCTGCGTCCGACCATGGATTTCTATCAATGATCCGCGTCCGCAGAATCTTACAACATTGGTTTGCAGTCAGTCCGCGCGTCCGCATTGCTGAAATGTAGCTGTTTAAATGACTTGAAATTTTGTTAGATGTTTTAACATTAATGTTATCATCCCTGTTTAACACTCCTCCTGTTTTTTATTCTTCAAAAAGCCACTTTTATTTATTGATTTATTTTCAGATTTAGTGTCAAAAGTTGACGAATGAGTAAAGTATCTATTAAAACTGAATTATTATAGGCAAGGGCGCGAGGATCCGCGTCAGTCCGCAACTTAACCATACGAAGCGTTCGCTGTCAGTCCGTGAATTCGGAAAAGTCTGCGGATCTGCATCCGCAAGCGGACGCGTCCGCTGTCCGCTCATCTCGGATATATATATATATATATATATATATATATATATATATATATATATATATATATATCAGTATAATCACACAATAAAGAATGTCTTTGTTTATCAAAATTGTTCTTAGATTTTGAAAGATAATGAAATAATAATATAATTATGGTTTGAACCTGCCGAGAAATTACGATTGGTTAGTCACAAATCTGAATAGAAAGTAGAAAATCTCAAGAAGTGTTTTGAGAACAATATTTTAAAAAAATGTTCTTAATTTCAGCTTTCTGGGACGTCGCGACTGATGACGTGTCCCGGGTCAATAGGAACGTCTGTGTACCTTATAAATAGAATAAAAATAAGAAAATCTGTTCGCCGTTTAAGTAGTATAAATAGGGACGTATAGTAAACCGTATAAATAGTACAAATAGGGACTTCTATTTACCGTATAAATAGTACAAATAGGGACTTCTATTTACCGTATAAATAGTACAAATAGGATCGTCTTGTAACCGTATAAATAGTACAAATAGGATCGTCTTGTAACCGTATAAATAGTACAAATAGGGACTTCTATTTACCGTATAAATAGTACAAATAGGATCGTCTTGTAACCGTATAAATAGTATAAATAGGGACTTCTTGTAACCGTATAAATAGTACAAATAGGGACTTCTAGTTACCGTATAAATAATAAAAATAGTGTGAATAACACAAACAAAAGTACAAAGATATACGGCAAAATGAAACTCGTATACCATGAAACACAGATTATAAATGGGGCAGCTTTATATTTACGACAGGCGATGAGGTCAAAATGTCTTCTGTCAATAGATACTGCTCACAAAATCCCTGTCTCTTTCTTCTGTCAATAGATACTGCTCTCAAAATCCCTGTCTCTTTCTTCTGTCAATAGATACTGCTCTCAAAATCCCTGTCTCTTTCTTCTGTCAGTAGATACTGCTTTCAAAATCCCTGTCTCTTTCTTCTGTCAATAGATACTGCTTTCAAAATCCCTGTCTCTTTCTTCTGTCAATAGATACTGCTCTCAAAAGCCCTGTCTCTTTCTTCTGTCAATAGATACTGCTCTCAAAATCCCTGTCTCTTTCTTCTGTCAGTAGATACTGCTTTCAAAATCCCTGTCTCTTTCTTCTGTCAATAGATACTGCTTTCAAAATCCTGTCTCTTTCTTCTGTCAATAGATACTGCTCTCAAAATCCCTGTCTCTTTCTTCTGTCAATAGATACTGCTCTCAAAATCCCTGTCTCTTTCTTCTGTCAGTAGATACTGCTTTCAAAATCCCTGTCTCTTTCTTCTGTCAATAGATACTGCTCTCAAAATCCCTGTCTCTTTCTTCTGTCAATAGATACTGCTCTCAAAATCCCTGTCTCTTTCTTCTGTCAGTAGATACTGCTCTCAAAATCCCTGTCTCTTTCTTCTGTCAGTAGATACTGCTTTCAAAATCCCTGTTTCTTTCTTCTGTCAATAGATACTGCTCTCAAAATCCCTGTCTCTTTCTTCTGTCAATAGATACTGCTCTCAAAATCCCTGTCTCTTTCTTCTGTCAGTAGATACTGCTCTCAAAATCCCTGTCTCTTTCTTCTGTCAGTAGATACTGCTTTCAAAATCCCTGTCTCTTTCTTCTGTCAATAGATACTGCTCTCAAAAGCCCTGTCTCTTTCTTCTGTCAATAGATACTGCTCTCAAAATCCCTGTCTCTTTCTTCTGTCAGTAGATACTGCTCTCAAAATCCCTGTCTCTTTCTTCTGTCAATAGATACTGCTTTCAAAATCCCTGTCTCTTTCTTCTGTCAATAGATACTGCTCTCAAAATCCCTGTCTCTTTCTTCTGTCAGTAGATACTGCTTTCAAAATCCCTGTCTCTTTCTTCTGTCAGTAGATACTGCTTTCAAAATCCCTGTCTCTTTCTTCTGTCAATAGATACTGCTCTCAAAATCCCTGTCTCTTTCTTCTGTCAGTAGATACTGCTTTCAAAATCCCTGTCTCTTTCTTCTGTCAATAGATACTGCTCTCAAAATCCCTGTCTCTTTCTTCTGTCAATAGATACTGCTCTCAAAATCCCTGTCTCTTTCTTCTGTCAGTAGATACTGCTTTCAAAATCCCTGTCTCTTTCTTCTGTCAATAGATACTGCTTTCAAAATCCCTGTCTCTTTCTTCTGTCAATAGATACTGCTCTCAAAAGCCCTGTCTCTTTCTTCTGTCAATAGATACTGCTCTCAAAATCCCTGTCTCTTTCTTCTGTCAGTAGATACTGCTTTCAAAATCCCTGTCTCTTTCTTCTGTCAATAGATACTGCTTTCAAAATCCCTGTCTCTTTCTTCTGTCAATAGATACTGCTCTCAAAATCCCTGTCTCTTTCTTCTGTCAATAGATACTGCTCTCAAAATCCCTGTCTCTTTCTTCTGTCAGTAGATACTGCTTTCAAAATCCCTGTCTCTTTCTTCTGTCAATAGATACTGCTCTCAAAATCCCTGTCTCTTTCTTCTGTCAATAGATACTGCTCTCAAAATCCCTGTCTCTTTCTTCTGTCAGTAGATACTGCTCTCAAAATCCCTGTCTCTTTCTTCTGTCAGTAGATACTGCTTTCAAAATCCCTGTTTCTTTCTTCTGTCAATAGATACTGCTCTCAAAATCCCTGTCTCTTTCTTCTCCCCCCCCCTTCTTCTCACTAGACGTAAGCCTTATCGTTATGTGTAATAATGCCATCTCTCTCCCATACATGTAAGCGTATTCAGTGTGTCATACTGTGCGAAGGGAGCAGTTTTCCGCGATGGATTAGGGTCAGGTGTCCAGAGTGAGGGGCGGGGATGTGGAGTGTGAGGCGGCGGTGGTGGTGTCGACCAGAGATAACTTGGCCGTGTTTTTACACAAATAATAACCGAAAGGTCATCAATGTCCATTGATCGCACCAATATCTGTTCATCACTGGTCTTGTGGGTCAAGCCATGTGACCCCCCCCCCCAATCCATGATAATCTACACACACGCAAGCGCGTGTCATGACAGCCGTGTGTTGTGACACGGTGAGCAGTTAATATTATGTCACAATGACACAGTCTTAAAATATATTTGCTTTGACCGACAAGAGAAAAGAATTTCGTGCCACCCGCGTTGATCTCAGATCTTTTATGACATCTAAGAACTCTACAGGCCCATTGAATGCAATGTTTATCTTGTCATAATGCAGCCAATGAAATCGTTTGAGATTCCACTCTGCATACATTACATTCAGTTTTGTGTGTTTTAAGTATTCGGTCTTCATTCACTGGTAAAAGTTTCAAATGAATTATTATTTATAGTTGTAAACTGTCATTTAGTTGCAGATGTTTATTTATAGCATATGTTCAAATTAGTGCAAGAGTCGACCTACATTCAAACCAGGGGTGGGCAAACATTTTGAGTCGCGGGCCACATGGGGTCCTTTTTTTTTTAACCGGCACGCCGAATGAAGAGCAGATGGATGGATTGCTGACATGCACTAAAATAAATTTCAGTCCGAAGTGAATGATGGGCTGCGAGCTAGATAAAAATGTCCGGCGACCCGGGTTTGGTCCGCAGGCTGTAGTCTGGCTGATTTATGGCTGACTCAAACAGTTGCCGGCAACGGATTACTTCTGTCCAGGAAATCTTTATTTAGAGAGTATAGCTTATTAACTAAAAGCAAAGCTACAATTCCGGTACAGTTCCAGGGATTTATTTCACTGATAACAATACGAGAGCCTGACAAATTGCTTGTTATTAAGAATAGAGTCAGATTGTACTAAACTAAAGGTATTGTTATTGTTTTAGAACTACATCACATGTAATGATTGCATTTATTGTAAATTGAATACCAAATATCAAGTCGACGACCCTACTTTCAAACCAAGTGTAAGTTACTAAGTGGAATCAATCAACTAATATCGAAGATAACTTTGAGTACCGTTAACAGTGTTAGATAAAACTATAGCATCCACTTGATAAAATGGTTTTTGTTCAGCTCAATGTAACTATAACATCCACTTGATTGAATGATTTTTGTTCAGCCCAATATAACATTAGCATCCACTTGATAAAACGGTTTTTGTTCAGCTCAATATAACATTAGCATCCACTTGATAAAACGGTTTTTGTTCAGCTCAATATAACATTAGCATTCACTTGATAAAACGGTTTTTGTTCAGCTCAATATAACATTAGCATCCACTTGATAAAACGGTTTTTGTTCAGCTCAGTATGACATTGTTGTTATGTCGTTCTCGGAACGAAAACATTTGTTGTTGTTGTTGTTTTTGTATGGATCGACTATAGCTCCAAGGAAAGAAACTTCACTGTGGTCAGTTATCACCCAAGGAAGTAATGGGACTTTATCGATGGGACTTTATCGATAGGACTTTATCGATAGGACTTTATCGATCAGTTTATTTGCTTATTTTACACTTAAAGAGTTGCAGCCAGACAGGCGCAGATAAAAAAATTGCGAGTCAGTATTTTGCCAAATTGGAAAAATTATCTTCAGACGTAAAAAGTGTTTCCGTTGTACGAATCAATGTTCTGTAATTGGCCGTTGATTACATCACGATTTATTACTTATATTTTATATTTTTAGCAATGTTAATATGAAAATATTTCGTTCAGTCAACGACATTAATACATTCAGCTATGGCGTGTGGTTTATCGATAGATACATTTAACTATTCGACTAGTGGTTATCCGGCCACTATCCGCCCTAGATGCTGAGACGAATGGTAAAGGGTTTGACTGTCAATCTGAGGGTCCTCCGATGAGGACCGATGGGTATTTCAGGTCTTCGCTATATCTTCCGTGGTGCCTCCATGGTCATTGCACTATCGAGTATGGTGGTGGTTATTAGGGATGAAAGCAAACATCGTCCAATATGCGGTAGATATCATCTCATCCTTATATGGACTTCACACATTTGACCTAGTGAATATATATCCGTAATAAAATCATCCTTATGGGGACTTCACACATTTGACCTAGTGAAAATATATCCGTAATAAAATTATCCTCATTGGGACTTCACACATTTGACCCAGTGAAAAAATATATCCGTAATAAAATCAATGTTTTGATTTATTTTAATTGTGTATTTTTAGTGTGTGGTACTTTTCAAGCAGGAAACGATAATGACATATTCGACTTTGGTGACATCTGGAATACACTTCCAGCACGTTTGCTCTGATAGTCCTAGACTCTAATTTCTACTGTATTCCCTTTTCTTAAAGCCCTAGGTTTATAGGGTGAAGAATGTATTAAGTATCCCAAAGCAGTTTTCATCTCTCAATGTTCGAGAACGTATAAGTCTTGCTAGGGTCAATCTAACGTCTTCAAATGACGTTATTCAATTGGTACAGAAAACGATATCATTAGGAATTGAACCCATGGCACGTATATGGTTAGATAGAAAATGTACTCCTCGAAAACCTCGATTTAGTTTATCGATTCCCAACGTCATACTTTCAGTAAGTGTTACTAACAAAATACAAACAAGTTATTCACAGCTTCTGCTTTATAACAGTCTAGTGTAGCTATACGTTTCGGTAAATGTATTGTGCTTTAGATGAAATTTTTATAAGTAAGAAAGAAGGGGATCCAATAGTCTTGACAGCATCGCGTGCAGGTAATCATTAATGAAGAGAATACATTGGAATATATTAATCTATTGAAAAGAGATACACACTAACAGATAAACACATCTCATTGACAGGAGATGCACACTTTAGACAGGAGATACACACTTTTGACAGGATATACACATTTTTGACAGGAGATGTAAACTTTTGACGGGAGATACACACTTTTGACAGTAGATACACAACCTTTGACAGGAGATACACACTTTTGGCAGAAGATACACAACCTTTGACAGGAGATACACACTTTTGACAGAAGATACACAACCTTTGACAGGAGATGCACATTTTTGACAGGAGATGCACATTTTTGACAGGAGATGCACAACCTTTGACAGGAGATACACACTTTTGACAGGTGATACACAACTTTTGACAAATAGGAGGTATAGTCTGATTAAGTTAGTACATTATCATGTGCACAGGACTCATAAAAAATTTCACCATTACGATAGCAGATAACTTCACACTGAGACCACTATGTCTGATTTTATCATATTTTCTGTCGTAATATTTATGTCCATAAACGTATTGATGTCATAAAAATAGAGGATATAATGATGTTAGTGCAACAAATTATGTACAAATGACATTAAAAATATCACCTTGCACTGTCTCGCATCATGATGTGGCACTAATGCCATTTCCTGTCTTAATGTATCGATGAATGTATTGAGATGTCATACTAAACTAGAGTACGTAATGATGCACAATGTGCACAAGTGACATCACACATCTCACAGGTACGACAAACCAAAGTAGTCATATGGATACCGTTATGTATTCAAATGATGTAATGTGACCATATGCCACGGGTTCATTATGCATTCAAATAGTAATGCTGGTTACCATATACCCTATGGTAGTCGTCAGTGGCGCAGTGGGGGTGGGGCAAGAGGGAGCATCATGCTCCAGGCGCTACTCACAAAGGGGCGCCAAATGGTATATTTTACATATAATAATATATATAAAAGCTATTTGGGCTCTGCGTTAAATCGAAAGTAAAGAATTAATACAACATTATTCCAGCTTAAAATACAATCATGAAAAAATCGGATCTGCCCGAAACCAAAAATAACCTAGCTTACCGAACAAGCCTAAACTCTATGCAAAGGTTTTGCAGGGTACAGCTAGTATTATATAGTTTTTGAATGGGGGGGGGGCGCTATAAAGGTATTGTGCCCCAGCGCGAGTTAAGCTCGCTACACCACTGGTAGTCGTTAGCTCAAAGCAAGAGAATTCTTTCAAGTTCTGACCTCATTTGGTGTCATGCTTTGCACTGATGTCATGTACAAATAAAACTTTAAAACTTTCAGCAACTAACAAAGATATACGGCATCATATATTTTTACTAATTAGACCATAAAAGCTGACATGAGAGAAAATTCAGTTAAAATATGTTCTGATACATTTTATATCATGCATACTCGTTTAATTATTGACATAAGAAAATTTTTGTCAAAGAAATGTTTCACTAACTTACATTTTAAATTAAAACTTCACTAAATTTTGAAAGCTTCTTGTGGGAATGCAAACATTCTGTAGTTTATATAAGGCAAATACTTTTTAAAATAAACATTGCATCAGTCTTACAGTCTTACAGTAAAGAACAAATGAAATGACTTCTTTTATTAACCTCAAGGTTTCATTTCCACGTGTCGAATATTATTTCTTTTATTTGATTGCAATTCCCTTTTCTTCTGAGTTCTATTATTGCAAGTGTTAATCTCTTTTCTAAAGATTTACCTCAGCTAATTTTTTTTTTAATTGTTCAAATGGATTACTGCCCTTTATCAACCTCAGCTTTCCTAAATCATTTACCGCCAGTTAAGTCGTTTAGCCTGTGTGAGGGTCAGTGAAAGTGTGTGACCGTTTATGTGTGTGTGTGTGCATGTGTGTGTGTGTGTGTGTGTGTGTGCATATGTGGGTGTGCATACGCTTTATATTACAATTATTTTCTATATTGTGTAATATATTACCATTACAATCTAATTAGCATAATTATTGTTTCTGAATGGAATTCTGACATATATAACTTATTGAAACAAAATAATTTTTTTTAGTCGCATGTGAAATAAATTAGTTAAATCTAACACATAATAAACAGATATAATGGATACATCTGTCGCCAGATATAAGACTGTAATGCATCATTGACTGTTAGAAGGGAACAATTATTTTGACCAGTTTGATTGGTCAAGAAATTACAGTTAAGGATGTACCTGGTTCAATGATTCTTAGCAATGTTTGCCCACAGAGATCCAAAAGATATAGTGGGGGTGGGGTTAAATATCAAGTAATGGAACTAATATACTTCATGGAAAGCTTTAAAATATGTTTGATTGAGATCCAGTAAATAGAATAGGAATGTAGGTCAACACTATCAGAGTGTGATATTTCCAATTCCAATGATTCGCCCCGTCATCAGAGATGACCCTATATATATATATATATATATATATATATCATAAAAATCCATGAACTCATGAATTAAATAATATATTATCGCTTTTTTATATTTATAAAACAAATTGAAAGCTTTTTATCATTCATATTTCATGTCTTATAAAAAAACAACAAAGAGGTGTAAATAGATCTGTGTGTTTTTTATGAATGGAAAGCGTCATTGGAAACAAAAACGAATAACAACAATGGCGCGAGAGCTTTTGACACAAAACCGAGGACTATTTATACAGCGATGCCCTAACTGTATATAATATAAATATACAATCTGTGTTAGGCAGTGGTTTCAGACTCTTTTCATCTTTGCTGATGACCCGAAGTGCTAAAGGAGTGTTACTTACTTTACTTTTCTTACTTTACTAACTTTACTTACTTTTACTAACTTTACTTACTTTACTTACAATTTGAAGAGAGTCGTGGGTTAGGATTGTCTGTATTAAAACGCTTCAATTACTCTAAGCATCATGTCATGTGTCTAAACTCTTGTTGACAAATAAATTAAGCTTCTATTGTTGTTATTGTTCTTTTTTGCTCCTCGTACAAATATACAAAGTAATAAGAGTTGGGTGAGTGTTGTGTCAGTAAATATACAAAGTTATAAGAGTTGTTGGAGTGTTATTTGTGCCAGTAAGTATACCAAGTTATAAGAGTTGTTGGAGTGTTATTTGTGTCAGTAAATATACAAAGTTATAAGAGTTGTTGGAGTGTTATTTGTGTCAGTAAATATACAAAGTTATAAGAGTTGGGTGAGTGTTGTTTGTGTCAGTAAATATACAAAGTTATAAGAGTTGTTGGAGTGTTATTTGTGTCCGTAAATATAAAAAGTTATAAAAGTTGGTGTAGTGTTATTTGTGCCAGTAAGTATACAAAGTTATAAGAGTTGTTGGAATGTTATTTGTGTCAGTAAATATACAAAGTTATAAGAGTTGGGGAGTGTTATTTGTGTCAGTAAATATACAAAGTTATAAAAGTTGGGTGAGTGTTATTTGTGTCAGTGAATATACAAAGTTATAAGAGTTGGGTGAGTGTTATTTGTGTCAGTAAATATACAAAGTTATAAGAGTTGGTGGAGTGTTATTTGTGTCAGTAAATATACAAAGTTATAAGAGTTGGTGGAGTGTTATTTGTGTCAGTAAATTTGTCGGTACAATACTACTCAGCTGTATGGCATGACAGTCGATACTGTTAGCTCACAAATAGAGAATCTCGAGAGTGTCGCGTCCATACAGTTGTTGACCCCTATCAGTTGGAGAGTGTTGAAAGACTGCACAGACCAGGAAGTGGAGGAGGGAGGTGTAAAGGCTTAATGCACAAATATAACGAGAAACGAAGATAGAGGATTGGAGAAACATAACATACAGATTGGTTAGATGTGTTGATAATGAAATCTAGATTAGATAGATTAGATAGATTAGATAGATTACATAGATAGATAGATAGATAGATAGATAGATAGATAGATAGATAGATAGATAGATAGATAGATAGATAGATAGATAGGATATGCAGCTAGGTAAAGGAAAAGTCTGATATACAAGTTTATGGACAGATAGAGCGACATGCAATACTATATAAATAAAAAGAATAGTATATGGCTAAATTAATTAATGATTCTTACTTGATTGTTAGTAGAATATAACTATATATATATAATATGACTATATATTAATTATGACTACATATAAAATTTGACTATATATACAATATAATTAGAAATAAAATATAACTAGAAATAAATTATAACTAGATATAAAATATAACTAGATATAAAGTATAACTATATATAAAATATAACAAAAAATAATTGTAATGCTTCTCCTCAACATAAAACTTAATTGTTACCGATATAAAATTTTACAGACTAAACGAGCAAGTCAGAAAGAAGTGCAAATATTTTTTTTGTCTAGCTCTGACAGGAGATTACTGGAGCTGTTACCAAAGACTTAACGCACAGCATAAATTCACTTGTGTGTTATGGAAGTAATTAGGTCTAATTAATGTGTAAACAGGGGATGGCGAACATTTGTATGTTGCTGATCGATAACAAGGTGGGCAGACCAGTCATACAGACAGTCCGAAAATAGAATTGAGACAAGAGATTTAAAAATTTCAACAGTGAATGACTGATTACATCTGGAGAAAAATGGAGGCTTATACACACACACACACACACACACGCAGGCATTTGTGTTATTAAACACTGAACGGAAATAATACATTAGAACGAAAACTTTCAGCTGGAGGACACAAAGTTACATGTATTCTATATTTACATTTATTTTGAAAAAAAAGGCAAAAAATAAAAATGAATAGATCTTTGTTCAGTGTGAGTGTGTGTCTATGTGTGAGTGTGTGTGCTGGGTAATTATTAGTGAGTGTGTGTCTATGTGTGTTTGAGGGTATGTGTGTGTGTCTATGTGTGTTTGATGGTATGTGTGTGTGTCTATGTGTGTTTGAGGGTATGTGTGTTTGAGGGTATGTGTGTGTGTCTATGTGTGTTTGAGGGTATGTGTGTTTGAGGGTATGTGTGTGTCTATGTGTGTTTGAGGGTATATGTGTTTGAGGGTATGTGTGTTTGAGGGTATGTGTGTTTTAGGGTATTTGTGTTTGAGAGTATGTGTGTATCTATGTGTATTTGAGGGTATGTGTGTCAGGGTATGTGTGTTTGAGGGTATGTGTGTGTCTATGTGTGTATGAGGGTATGTGTGTATGAGGGTATGTGTGTGAGGGTATTGTGTTTGAGGGTATGTGTGTAAGGGTAGGTGTGTGTGAGGGTAAGTGTGTGTGAGGGTAGGTGTGTGTGAGGTTATGTGTGTGAGGTTATGTGTGTGAGGGTATGTGTGTGAGGGTAGGTGTGTGAGGGTATGTGTATGTGAGGGCGTGTGTGTGTGAGGGTATGTGTGTGAGGGTAGGTGTGTTTGAAGGTATGTGTGTGAGGGTATGTGTGTGTGAGGGTAAGTGTGTGTGAGGGTAGGTGTGTGTGAGGTTATGTGTGTGTGGTTATGTGTGTGAGGGTATGTGTGTGAGGGTAGGTGTGTGTGAGGCTAGGTGTGTGTGAGGGTAGGTGTGTTTGAGGGTGAGTTTGTGTATATGCAGTTATGCATTAGTATAAAGATTTTTATGTACTAATCTTTCTTTGTGTATCTGTATGCTTATGTGTCTTTCAGTTTGTATATGTTTGAGATATAAATTCTACGTATGTCAGAGGGAATGTTTGTGTTTTATCTCATATAAAAGATTAGAATGTGTACCAAATTTCATGTTTTTGCTTTGCGTCATGCACAAATCTCTCAAGTGATGGCCAAAAAAATATTATGTTCGTATCGGTCTTAAACTATGGATCGATACTATAAGTCTGCTATGAGGAATGATGTACAATAATGAAATTCCAACAATTTATAAATTAATACACAGAAAGAAAACAAAAAGATATTAAAAACTTACAGTTTTTTTAAAACGATCCTAGATCCAAAACAAATATTCCAACAGTTAGACCGTGTTGCCAACTAATTTTGTTGGTCTCGTTGTGAATTATTTAAAAAAAAATGAGTAACTATTAATTTTTTTTTACTACCACTGGAATATCCTGTGCACCAAACGCTTCAAATTTCATGTGCACAAATTTAATTATCGGTAATACATATCAACAACTTGCAACCGGTCAAGATATCCTTTCTGTGAATATCCTGATGCAGCAGAAATTGGGGTTATCCCAGTGATCTGAACGGGAACGAGTTCCCCCTCCCCGAACAAACGGCAACCTGTTCAGCAGCCAGTGGCTAGTAATCCGGACACGTCCCTAATGTGAGCCTGCTCCGAGTGACTTGGTCTCGCGCTAACGAATCCAAACTCCACAGTTGTAGCAAAATAAGGCAACCTCTTACAAGCGTGCTGTTAATTCCCTTTAATTACCTCAAAATAATTAGCCGAAAAAACACGTGCCAGGAAATTCGTTTTTGTTTTGTTTTGTTGTTTTTTTTTTTATTTACCACAACGAGAACTTAAAGCGAAAAAAAGGGCTTTTTGTAAAATAGTAGATTAGAGAGTTTCGCTGTAAATTAGAAAAAAATAAATAAAATAAAATAGGTAAGTTTGACGTCACACCTAGCACGTTTCACTAAAAAGTCCAAAGAGTAATTTAAGAGCCGAGCACAATAGCAAAAAGTTGCCAGCTGAGCCGCGAGATAGGCAGAGAAGTTTTTCCCCCCCTCTCTTCTCTTTCTTTCTCTCACTCACTCACACTCTATTTCTCTCTCTCTCTCTCTCTCTCACTTCTCTGGTCTGCCCTCACCCCCTCCCCTCCCACCCCCACCCCCACCCCCGTTTTTTTCTTCACCCGATCTGTGAGCGCCTCTACAAGCACGCGCGGCTACACTGAACGCCGCTAAATCCGCCATTACCAGCGAGGACATGAACTCCTCCACTCGCTAGCGTCGAGACAAATACTCACACAATGTCCCGGGGGTAGGGGGGTGGGAGAGCTGAGGGGGATTGGACTGGAATATATGTGTGAGGTGGATGGGTGGGGGGGGGGGAATAGAAGGACAGGTCTTAAGGACTGAGGTAAGTTATAACAACAGGTAAAACAAATGAAAATGAGGAAGTGTTTGGGGGGGGGGTTGGTTCTTTATATTAGACTTATCTTTTATTCTTTGATGTTGTTTCAAAAGTTTATCCTTTTATGTCACAAAAAAAAATGTCACATATTTGCTGTTCACTGAGGCCATGATAGCATTTTAAATACAATGCAGATTATCTTTTACGTCACATAGCCTGTTGCATCTAAGACGCTAACTTTCAGGTTCATATAAACTAATTTCGTCTTAGTTTTTTTTTTAAAGTATTGTACGTTTGTGGTAATTGTATATTTCTTTAAGTTAGGTTCAACATAAACACTTCTTAATAAGTCGATAGTGGTTACATTTGAAATATATTTAGCGTCTTAATAGACGCATCTGCATCAGTAATGATTATAAAATTATGTACCGGAAACTCATTTAAAGTTTGAAATTGATCCAAAGTATTCATCATATTAAAATGATAACTTAAAAAACAATCATGTTTGTTTGGGATGAGATGAATCTGTAGAATCCTGATTTTGGAAATATCGGAACTTTTTTTGGTATTGAAATCGTAATCTAAGTTTATATCGATTTCTCGTTTTAACTTTCTGTGTTTTGGAAAAGAATCGTTAATTATATTATATTATTGGTAAAAAAAAAAAATCACTTTATGTCAAGTCTCTTTCCCCCATCCCTATCAGTCTGAAATTTTACTGCTATTCCATGTCCAATGATCGCATCCAGAAACATTTAAAGTTGTGTTTGTCTTTCTATTACGAGCTGATGAGTGGTGTTTGACACAGCTGTTAAGAAAATGCATATTGGAATGAGTGGACAGTTTACATTGTGGCCTTAGGGTTGTGAGTCCGGCAGGACAGGTAGTGGTCAAAGGTTCAAGTCCGAGGGACTCAGGTAAATGAGTCATCTGTGGCGGCGCCTTTCTGACCATTGCAGTCTCAGCATTGGTGGTCAATATGGCAATTCACTATACAAAGGTCCTGTAATATAGGTTGAAGATATTGCATTTCACCATAAGTTGAACTTCACCAAATGAGTTCCAAGTCAGAATGGATAAAATGAGTTCCAAGTCAGAATGGATAAAATGAGTTCCAAGTCAGAAGTGACAAAATTAGTTCCAAGTCAGAAGTGACAAAATTAGTTCCAAGTCAGAAGTGACTAGTTCCAAATCAGAAGTGACAAAATTAGTTCCATGTCAGAAGAGACGCTAATCGAGACTGAAATTGTTAGTACTGAATAGTGACAACTGTGGGTAGCGAATGTCACGCCCTGTACTAGTTACATTTTCGGCTACCTATTCCGGATCTGAAAAGTGTGAAAGAATTTAACACCTTTTTGTCCCTCTCCTCCATATCTAAAAAATGCAAAAGCATTTAACAACACTTTTTTCGGCGCCCATGCTTAGATAGGCGCCCTATGTGGCTGTACAATTGGCTCTACCCTCCCATCGTTATTAGTGTGTACAGGTATGTACCGGCTCTACCCTCCCCACGTTATTAGTGTGTACAGCTATGTACCGGCTCTACCCTCCCCACGTTATCAGTGTGTACAGCTATGTACCGGCTCTACCCTCCCCACGTTATCAGTGTGTACAGCTATGTACCGGCTCTACCCTCCCCACGTTATTAGTGTGTACAGCTGTGTACCGGCTCTACCCTCCCCACGTTATTAGTGTGTACAGCTGTGTACCGGCTCTACCCTCCCCACATTATTAGTGTGTACAGCTATTTTTTTTATTAATACATCATGGCTGATTTATTTTCACGTGACATTAACACAGCTGTACAAATTGTTGATGGGACAATGTTTTCGAACCATACAAAGTTAATAAACAATGATTGTCAAAGTATCCTTCTTCGTTAAGTCTTACTATATAATTGTGTGCTTAAACAATACAGTGCTACTGTTCAATAATGGTCATATGGGGGTCAGTGACGTAGTGAGGGGGGGCAAGGTGGGTCATCATGCCCCGGGCGCTACTGACAAAGGGGCGCCAAATGGTATATTTTACATATAATATATGTTTTTTGAATGGGGGGCCGCGCTAAAAAGGTATTCTGCCCCGAGCGCGAGTTAAGCTCACTACGCCACTCATGGGGGTGGGGACACATCTATTTAACGTAAACTTACGGGTAGTTATGAACTCAGTCTGTTGACTTTATTTTTAAAGTTTTTTTTATGTGTTGGTTTTCAAAGTAGTACTAAAGAAAATGATGTCTGCAGAATTGTCTAAGTAGATGGAGTCACCATTTCCTAAACAAATAAAAATAATGCATTCTGTTGACTTCATAATAATTGATCTTGTTATAAATTCACCATTGGATTACATACAATGTGTTGTATTACATTGTGAACTTGTCTTTCAAAACAAACTGTTGTATGTGTATCTTGTTTATCAGCTCTATATGTGTTGAATTATTATGTGAACGTATCTTTCCAAACCAACTGTTGTACGTTTATCTTGTTATTCAGCTCTATTTGTGTTGTATTATTATGTGAACTTATCTTTCAAAACCAACTGTTGTACATGTTTCTATCTAGTTATTCAGCTCTATATGTGTTGTATTATTATGTGAACGTATCTTTCCAAACCAACTGTTGTACGTGTATCTTGTTATTCAGCTCTATATGTGTTGTATTACAGTGTGGACAGTCGAGAATCTAAGAATAAATAAATCAATATTTGAGACAGTTCCATGGCATCCAGGTCACTCTATGACATCACAGAGCCAGCCTGGAATTATTTGTTGCTTCATAGTGTGACACGTCGAACTGTGCGTGTGTGCGTGTCAATCTATGTATGTGTTTGTATGTATGTGTGTGTCTCTATGTGTGTGTCAATATGTGCTTGTGAATCAATGTGTGTATGTGTGTTTTATGTATGTGTGTCAATCTATGTGTGTGGGTCAAGCTAAATGTGTGTGTGTGTCAGTCTATGTGTGTGTATTTATGTATGTGTGTAAATCTATGTGTGTGGGTCAAGTTAAATGTGTGTGTGTGCCTGTGTCAGTCTCTGTGTGTGTGTGTGTGTCAGTCTATGTGTGTGTGTGTGTGTGTCAGTCTATGTGTGTGTGTGTGTCAGTCTCTGTGTGTGTGTGTGTCTGTATCAATCTATGTGTGTGAGTGTGTGTGTGTCAGTCTCTGTGTATGTGTGTGTATCTGTGTCAGTCTGTGTGTGTCTGTATCAATCTATGTGTGTGAGTGTGTGTGTGTCAGTCTCTGTGTGTGTGTGTGTGTCTGTGTCAGTCTGTGTGTGTATGTGCGTGTGTGTCAGTCTGTGTGTGTGTGTCTGTGTCAGTCTGTGTGTGTGTGTCTGTATCAATCTATGTGTGTGTGTGTGTGTGTCTGTGTCAGTCTGTGTGTGTGTGTGTGTGTCTGTGTGTGTCTATGTGTGTGTATTTATGTCGCGGAGTGGAGGGAGGAAGAAACAGACAGAAATGATAGGGCTGTAAATAGCTATTGTGGTGCCCGTGACGTACTCTCAAAATGCCGCCCCTGCCCTGACTCCCTCCCCCCCCCCACCAACCTCTTTCAAATTTAGAACACCTAAAAAATTCCAACGATTTACTGGCGGTAAAAATGTTGTTTGGAAAAAAATCATGTATTTAATAGGATTTCAATCACCTTATATCATATGGATTGAACGATTTGAAATTCGTATTCTGAAGTATCATAGCAAATAGCACTAAATACCCAAAATGCCGCCCCCCTCTGTCAAAAGGTAAAGTGCCACCCGTGGCGGTACGCCTCACCGCCCCCAGCCCATATCTACGCCACTTAGAAGCGACAATAGTCAACTTTCACTTTTAAAAAAAAAAAGATTTTTGAATGTCAAGACGGAACTTCACTATTCAATGTTTCCTGCAGCCAGTAAATTCTTTCTGTTTAGTTATTTATGAGGTCTTGGTATGGTCAATTTATGTTTGCTTTGTATGGTCTCAGAAATTTGATATCGTTTTGGCAACCTCATTTTATTATGTAGTCGTAGACAATCCATTTTTTTTTGTAAACTCATTAACCATGTGTACACGTTAAGTTTACTTATTTTAAGCTTTTAAGAGATAATTGTGGCATCTCAGTTAGTAGCCACGGCACTTTGAGTGGTTGTGTGGCTATCACAACGCCCAGCTGCCTTTACTTTCCCCCAACATATGTCAGATACCCAATTAAAATTCGAATTTTCTCATTAGGGTTCGAACTCGGGACCACCTCGGTCGAAGGTCGAGAGCCCTACACCGTGACTTTATGATGTCTTGGAAAATTTATTTCTGATTTGTAAACTAAAAACCGCTAAGTACACCTCAGTTATCAGGTGTGTGCATTGTTTGACCAGTCTCTGATAGTCATCTGTACCTATTTACAATACATACACGTGTTGCCGTAACAACAGGATGGAAAGGTTAAAGTTATCAGTGCATATCGTATCAAGGTCCGTCGTCAATTATTGAACGAGGGCGAGATATTCTACCGTATTCTAATTTCAAAGGTCACATCGCATGAGTGTTTTTTTTTTTAATATACAGTGGACAGAGCCAAATATTATGTTCCGTAAAGTGTTTTAGAGCTATTAAAACACGAACTAATCAGAGAGACAGACAAAGAGAGGGACAGAGAGTGCGGGGGGGGGGGAAGGGAGGTAGGGAGAGGGTCTGATGGAGAGAGAGAGTGGGAGAGAGAGAGATGAAGGGAGAGGGAAGGATAAGGGGGAGGAGAGAGAAATACTATTGAGAGATACTGGACTATTGAGAGACACAAGGCTATTGAGAGATAATAGACTATTGGGATATACTAGGCTATTGGGAGATACTAGACTATTGAGACTAATTGATATATACTAGATTATTGGGATATACTAGACTATTGGGGGATTCTAGACTATTGGGGGATTCTAGGCTATTGGGATAAACTAGACTATTGTGACTGATTGAGAAATACTAGACTATTGAGAGACACTGGACTAGTGGGAGATACTAGACTATTGGAATATACTGGACTATTGGGAGATACTAGACTATTGAGACTAATTGAGAGATACTAGACTATTGGAATATACTAGACTATTGAGAGACACTACAATACTGGGAGATACTAGACTACTAACAGATACTAGACTATTGAGAGATACTAGACTATTGGAAGACAATTAGATGAATGATACCAAGATTAAGAAATCCCTTCTGATAAAATAACTTTCAGATCTGATTATATAGAGAAATATTGTAGCCAGTGGTTGAATATTAAGCTCTGTGTTAATGCGTAAAGATGTCTGTAAAAGTAGAAATATCAGTAGTTGAGACTAGCTAATAGACAGTCAGATATACAAATATGTTTGGAAAGACAGG
>JAGDYQ010000085.1:870813-980813 GCA_021962125.1 Bulinus truncatus | reverse complement strand
CTTTAACAATCGGCCATCTAGGTTATGTTAGTTCTTCTCAACACTTTAACAATCGGCTCTTGGTCTATTAACGCTATTCAAAAAGTTGACCTGTTAGTGGGTTGAGGTTTTGAACACACAACGTAAATGGGCGACACATTTAGTTTGTCTTTTTACTTAGTATATTTCTATTTATATATCTTTAACATAATGGAGGGTCATTCCATGTCAACTCAACCAGTGGTGTTCACCCGACCCTCTCAGATCTTCCTGAATTTTTCATAGCTTGTGATACATTCAAAGTTGAGTGAATCCTGAAAATTTCAGGCCATTCGGTCAAAAACTTTCCGAGATATAATTTTTTTTAACTTTAAGGGTAGTCGCGAGGTATCAGGCTGAATTTTTCAGTATTTACTCATTGTTTTATTCTGAGTTGAATGATGTATTTATCTCAAGTGTAACTTGCACACAGAATGCCCTAAAAATTCCAGACATTGCACTTAGAAGTTTTCATCAATATTTGACCCGGTATAGCCAAGAACCTATAAGTCATGAAATGATGTTTGTTATATAATTAGTAAGTAACATATATGTGTTTATTATTTTGATAGAGAATTCCTGTTAATCAATAATAGTGTACTCATGGTGGGCCCCTTTAAGCATCATGGTCGTCCATTTTTGCACGCATTGCGACCCGCAGATGACCATGTGGACAGTAATTCACACTTTTCATATTTTGCACACTTGTTAACCTTGGCAAGCACTTGCTATGGGGAAAATTTCATGTTGGCGTCTTAACACCTTCTTGAATGTACCGCAAGCCATGAAAATTTCAGGAAGATCTGAGAGGGTCGGGTGAACAATTGTCAAAAAACTGGTTGAGTTGACATGGAATGACCCTGGATTTAACTTAAAATAACGCTAAAATATTAATACAACATGACAATCGCAGTCTGTATGTATGAAGTCCCTGTAAGGATGAGATGAAATCTCTTAGATCCTATAAACCACTAATGGGACGGTTTTTGCAGTGCCCTTCTTTCATTCCCACCATGCCGATAACGTGATGGTCATGGGGACACCTCGAGAGATATAGCGGGGACTTAAACCATGACCTGAAATATCCATTGGTCCTCACCGGAGCTCGAACCAGAGACCCACCGACCGTCCATTCCCGAATAAAAAAATCTCCGATCTAAATTGGACAATTTTTAGGTTGCGAAGTGGCCTTTTTTTCATCCCCAATGTGGCCGGGAGTGTAATGACCACGGAGGCACCACGGGGGACATGCTGGGAACTTCAACCATGTCCTGAAAACTTCCCTTGGCTCTCACTGGAGATTGAACCTGAGACCCTCAGGTCGAGTGCTTTACCTCACGACAATCAGTCCCCGCCAATCGTAGTAGACACAGCGTGATGATGTATATTAGAAATACAGTATAGTACATTACAGTACAGTACAGTACAATGAAGTACAATGGAGTACAATGGAGTACAGTAGATTACAGTACAGTGCAGTACAGTGCAGTGCAGTGGAGAACAATGGAGTACAGTGGGTACAATGGGGTACAGTACAGTGCAGTGCAGTACAGTACAGTTCGGTGCTGTACAGTTCTGTACATCGCAGTGGAGTACAGTATAGTACAGTACAGTTCAGTACAGTGGAGTACAATGGAGTACAGTATAGTATAGTACAGTGCAGTACTCTTTCGTTCGAGTATTGGTTAAAATAGTTATAAATATGATAGTATTCAGTATTTTAGCATTAAATTCCTAGACAGAAAATGTATCATACAATGAAACATTTTAAACAGTGTGTATCAATAAAGAATTTACTTTGAACATAGAAGAAAGAAAGAAAAAAAAAAGAGATTAGTTTGATCATAAAAAGTCTCATTAGCCTTTAAAGAGATGAAACAAAATTGTTATATGAGTTTTAGTATGCGATAACGTGTAATTTACCCTTTTATCCAGATTGGTCGTTTCGTATAGACAGAGAGTTGAAAGGGTTGACAAATCTGACTTCTTTAATCAGAAAGATAATGTTAGTTATTTTTATTTGGGGAATATAGGTCATTAGCACACTGGACATAAACATTTATTAAAAATAATGTTGCGGACATTTTTTAATCAATTAATTATCCGGTTAATCATTTATTTTTACTGAACAGTGATTTATTATATTCACTCTTTTGGTTTAACAACTGAAGCATTTCTATTGAGATAGTCAGACATTTGTCAGAAAGAATCGATAAATTGATATTTATATTAGCAAAAGGACTAAAAGGCATTGTGTTTGATAGATTTACTAGTAGAAGCACTAAGTGACAGATACTGTATTAGCATGAGAAAGTCTAATACAAATCGTAGAGAGTCATACAGAAGGAGAAAGATAGTATTAAACAGGCTTTATGGAGGAGTCACATTTGCTGATTTAGACTACCATATATTAGGTGGTCAAAAGTGATAGTAATAAAGTCTACAATTAATGAATAATGTTAGATTAATAATGGTTGTATACAAGATGAAGAATGTGTTACATGGAATGTCATATTTCATGCCTTATTAAAAATTTAAATTTAAGAGAATACAGGATGACAAAAGAAAAAGTGGACTTTTGAAAAAACCCAATAAAAATTGAAGAAATTAAATACAATTTTATTGACAGCAATTGTCATCACTGCAGCCCTGACACTTAATATAGCCCAGACACTGAATGTAGCCCGGACACTGAATGTAGCCCCGACACTGAATGTAGCCACAAAAGGTAAAACCACAAACGGACAAATCCACTGATATTGAGGGTTAGGAAACGACACTGAATTTTGAGTCGAATGGTCTGCAACGGTTGCCATGCAGTGTGCGATAATCGCACCATCCTGGTGAAACTTAGTCTGGTGAAGTTGAGGAAGATCATTCATTTAAGGAATGAAATTTTTAATGCTGATTGGGACGGATGGTCGAGCGGTGTAAATCTCGCGCCCATCGATCTGTGGGGAGGGGCGGGCATGATTCGTTATCTGGTGCGAAGCAAGGTAATTTTCAGGTGAAACTCATTTATAGTGCCTTCATGACCATTTCACTCTCGGCTGTGGTGGACACGAAAGAAGACTTGGGAAGGAGAAGGGGGTGATTTTTTGTTGGTTGTCTGAAACTCAATGCTGTGGGTTATGGGTTCAACTCCCGTCGTGTCCACCTATGTCTGACAAAGACCGTCGAACTACTAAAAATGACATGTAAAAACCTATGACATAAATGTCTAGTGCTACCCTTCACTCTGAAGGCAATCATTATATTATTAACTAGTAAGTTGCCCATTGCATTCGCAACTAAAGGTTTTTATCTCAATAAAATGTTTAATATGAGAATAATCGGTTAAAAACTACACGCAAACCGGCAGCAAGACCAGAAACATATAGTTAGCAATGTAATATTTACAACTGGCTGATTACTTGTCGCGCTTTTTTTACAAATAATATAAATTAAAATTAATAAAAAAAATGTGTACGATCGGGAAATGACGTCATAGAGGATATCCCAAATGCAGAATTATTTTTTTTTATATAGCGACGGAGTTCTAATTCTACCACATGCGCAGCCGACTTCCGTGAAATGACGTCATAAATGATTTTTATTTATAGCGACTTTATTTATAGCGACGGCTTTCCCATTCTGCACGTACGGACGGGCGCCAAGATAGGGATTTTATTAGTAGGATAAATTACTTACTATAGCCTATATACGAACACTATTATATTATAGTAAAATAACTCGTGTATTGTAACAGGTATGTGACTGATATTCAACTCATGCATTTAGGAAAAATAATATATTATTGATAACTTTGGAAAATGTGTATGGAAACAATTGTATTATTTGAAACTAAAATAGAAAGCCAGAGTAATTGGAAGTTTTTCGGTTGCTTTTTTTTTCAAAATTGAGAAACACTCGAAAAGTCTTTCCAAAAAAGTGGAAACGAATAACGTTTTCGAATCACTGGTTTTAACCCACGTGACTATATTATGAAATCTTATAAGCTTTCATGAATACAATGACTGGTATACAATTTACTTGTTAAATTTTAAACTGCACTTTGTCCGAGTGATCAGATCCAATCAATAGCTCATTAAATAATTTACTAGCTTTGCAACAATAATTCCATTGGTCAATAAAATTTAAATAAGAAGAAATGGACACGGTTGAATGAAATTCATATTTCTGAAAAAAAAAATTCTAAACATCTCCGTTTCGCTTCTCCAGTGAGGAATTCATACTTCAGTTACTGATGTATGGCCTTAATGGAACAGCTGACAAATAAAACTGGTCATTATTGTTCAAACCAAAACGGAAACTACTGGAATCCGTTGCTTTGTGCTAGCTCTGTAAGAAATAAACGGGAAAAAAATCAATGGCAAGATTTTCCTTGTCCATCCAACAAGCCAATAATTTATTGGTAAGTCGTCAGGTGACTTTTGAGGACGTTTAAGTGGAATCGTCCATTAGCCCGGGTCGACATTAAATGTTTGGCCGCAAAATTCATTTTGAAAAATTGTGCAGATAGAAAGGTGTTAGATGATATTATATAAAAAGTCCAATATTTTATTATGTCTTTTAAAAAAATCTCTTAGAAAAGGGGATAATTCTTGGCTACAGTCATTCAAAAGTAAAATATCACCTCTAAGATTGAATGGTGGCTAATGGAAATTAAAATTTTATGAGATTTTTCTACAGCTATGACAATTTATGAGATTTTTCTACAGCTATGGCCTTTTATGAGATTTTTTTCTACAGCTATGGCATTTTATGAGATTTTTCTACAGCTATGGCATTTTATGAGATGTTTCTATAGCTATGACATTTTATGAGATTGTGGATAGCGGCATTTTGCATTCTTAACTTATGCAGCTATTTTAGGTTGGATTTACTTGGGGACCTGATGGTCCCTGGTTCAATCTTCGGTGAGGACCAATGGATATTTCAGGTCATGGTTAAATTCTCTATTATATCTCCCGTGGTGCCTCCATGGCCATTTCACTATCGACTAAGTGGGGATGAAAAAAGGGCACGCGAAAACCCGTCCCAAAGATAGTTCGTAGGATTTAAGAGATTTCCTCTCATCCTTACAGGGACTTCATACACTTGGTGACATTGCTCAGATCCGTGAAATTCTCCGACGTTCATCAGGGTTTAAACCCATATCGCCAGTTGTTCGCGTATTAACTTAATAATAATTTATTTATGTGTTTATCCGCAATAATCTAAATGTATATTCTGCATTTTTAATCCGTTTTACAAAAACATCACATTCAGTTTGCTATGAGTAACATCATTGAGTTCATCTCTTCTCTATCCCTTCATATTTTGTATGAACCGTCATATTTCGAGAAAAAAAAATTTGATATTAAATGTAACAATGAATAATAGGCTACTGCATATACCCGCCTACTCTTTGTTGTACATCAAACAAAGAACTGAAGTATATTGTTTAAAAAACAACTAAAACTGCAATCTGAGTAAGATGTATATTTGTATAATAAATATTTGTATCTCAACTTGAAATTTATCCCTTCAGTGCATGCGGGTAAATCTCCTGTTTTCCCTACATCAGAAAATTTTGTTGTATGTTGTATGTAAACAAAAGATGTATTATATTCGGACTTATAACGAAGATTTTGTGACGCTTTAAAAATTGATCAATTAATCATTTATTAACTTTCCTTCAGCAGTCTGTTAATTCTTCTATTTGTCAACATTTACAGATCACAAAGAAAATTAATAGTTTACTTACAACATGTTGAAGTGTATTATATTGCTGCATTATTATACTTCAATATATTAATTCTTTGTATCGCTATAAATACTACTGCCTTATATTACTGTGTTATATAATTGACTTCAATTAATGAATTAAAATACTGCGTTATATTGCTACAATGTATTATTGTGTTGGTTTATTTCCGCGATGTCATTTCAGCCAAGGATTACTGCATAATAACATAGCATTATATGACCGCATTATGTTGCTAAACCGATTGAACAATCTGTAAACGGCTGTGACCAGTGTTCCCTTAAGCTGTGCGCGTATGCGCATATCCAATAACTTGCGAAGCTCACACATTACAACAGAACGCACAAATGTTTCATTTAAGTAGGTTTATATTATATGTTATACGGCGCACACAAAATGAAATTATTTCCTCTACAAATTTCGAAACTCCTTCATCTAGCTGCTAACATACGTCGTGAAATGAAAGAGAAAATTTAATGTTACGTGGGTTGTTACAAGGAGGCTGCACAGGCGATTTTTCATTGAACAATAATATTACTGAATGGATGAAATGTTGCGAACATTTTAGTAAAATGAGTCTATGAAATGAATCTAGTAAGTTGTGTACATTGATCAAGTAACTCGGTAACAGGGAGGTTGGGACTTTAATAAAATGAGTCTATAAAATGAATCTAGTAAGTTGTGTACATTGATCAAGTAACTCGGTAACAGGGAGGTTGGGACTAAGTTGTGAGCCTGGTCACAAACTATTTCATTCAACTGTGGCCATTTCTTCCGATTTAAATTTTATTTACCAAAATAGTTGTTGCTGCAAAGTTAGTAAAGGAACATTTGAGGCTCTTAGACAAAGGTAAATAAATGTGTAGGCTCCAGGGAGAGAAATATTTGGGGAACCTGGACTAAGGTGCATGTGTAGGCTCCAGGGAAAGAAAAACTTGGGGAACCTAGACAAAGGTAAATGTGTAGGCTCCAGGTAAAGAAATATTTGGGGAACCAAGACAAAGGTAAATGTGTAGGCTCAAGGGAAAGAAATATTTGGGGAACCAAGACTAAGGTAAATGTGTAGGCTTCAGGGAAAGAAATATTTGGGGAACCTAGACTAAGGTAAATGTGTAGGCTTCAGGGAAATAAATATTTGGGGAACCTAGAGAAAGGTGCATGTGTAGGCTCCAGGGAAAGAAATATTTGGGGAACCTAGACAAAGGTGAATGTGTTGGCTCCAGGGAGAGAAATATTTGGGGAACCTAGACAAAGGTACATGTGTAGGCTTCAGGGAAAGAAATATTTGGGGAACCTAGACAAAGGTACATGTGTAGGCTCCAGGGAGAGAAATATTTGGGGAACCTAGACAAAGGTACATGTGTAGGCTCCAGGGAGAGAAATATTTGGGGAACCTAGACAAAGGTACATATGTAGGCTCCAGGGAGAGTGTAGGCTCCAGGGAGAGAAATATTTGGGGAACCTAGACAAAGGTACATATGTAGGCTCCAGGGAGAGAAATATTTGTAAAACTATATTGGGTGTTATGTACATGTCTATGCTTGGAAATCCTTGTCCGCTAAAATTCTTTGACAACAAGAACTCTTCTTACCACCCAAACTGTTAAACTATTTAAGACATTTTAGGTAACAGCAATATAAACGACCCGATATGGGTGGGTGTGGGGTGGGGGGAGGGGGTCACTTGACCGTGGAGGAAGGCATGAGAAACCGCTTGGTTTGCGTACTGTCAGAACGGTGGAGGCAAAAAAAAAAAGTAAAGATTCCTGAAGCCCCAACCGGTTCATCGGGGAAGATAATAAAATACCTTAGACCGACCCACCGTTTATGTAGTCATCAACCATCCTCATAATAGTGCATAGAACATTTTGCATTAAATTATAAATCGTGGGTTTTTTTTATATAAAAAAACGACTTCAAACTTTATGTTTAAAAATTACATTTATTTCAATCATTACTTCATGCGTTGCTTAGAGACGGATTGGTTCAATTACAGAGCAATGCTGTAAAAAATTATTAGCCTGGAAATACAATAAGTTATTGGGAAACTGTCTAATATCATTTTATGTTGTTTTTTTTTTATTTCAATTATTATCATTATTTATTTTTTCTTTTAATTTTGTAAGTATAATTCTTTAATTTGTGTACGTGGTGGTTGAATTTACAGTTGAGAGTAATTCTATACTGTGTGCAGTTAAAGTGATACAAGATGCTTGTGTTTACATATAAACAAATCTGTTGCCAAAGACCTGGTTGTGTTGTTCTTGTTGCTGATTCTTTGGGCAGCTGCGACACAGAGCACTAGTTAGTTTGTTTGGTGTGAGTGTTTATGTGAGTGTGTGTGTGTGAGTGTGTGTATGTGTATGTGAGTTTGTGTGAGTGTTTGTGTGTGTGAGTGTGTGTGTGAGAGTGTGTGTGTGTGAGTGTGTGTGTGAATGTGTGTGTGAGTTTGTGTGTGTGTGAGTGTGTGTGAGAGTGTGTGTGAGTGTGTGAGAGTGTGTGTGAGTGTGTGTGTGAGTGTGACAGTGTGTGTGTGAGTGTGACAGTGTGTGTGTGTGTGTGTGAATGTGAATGAGTGTGTGTGAGTGTGTGTTTGAGTGTTTGTGTGAGTGTGTGTGTGAGTGTGTGTGAATGTGAGTGTGAATGTGTGTGAGTGTGTGTTTGAGTGTTTGTGTGAGTGTGTGTGTGTGTGTGTGTGTGTGTGAGTGTGTGTGTGAGTGTGTGAGTGTGTGTGTGAATGTGTGTGTGAGTTTGTGTGTGTGTGAGTGTGTGTGAGAGTGTGTGTGAGTGTGTGTGAGAGTGTGTGTGAGTGTGTGTGTGAGTGTGACAGTGTGTGTGTGAGTGTGACAGTGTGTGTGTGTGAGTGTGTGTGAATGTGTGTGTGAGTGTGTGTTTGAGTGTTTGTGTGAGTGTGAGTGTGCGTGTGAGTGTGTGTGTGTGTGTGGGTGTGTGGGGGGGGGGGGGGGGGGGGGGGGGGGGGGGGGGGGGGGGGGGGGGGGGGGGGGGGGGGGGGGGGGGGGGGGGGGGGGGGGGGGGGGGGGGGGGGGGGGGGGGGGGGGGGGGGGGGGGGGGGGGGGGGGGGGGGGGGGTGGTGGTGTGTGTGGGGGGGGGGGGGGGGGGGGGGGGTGGGGGTGGGTGTGTGTGAGTGTGTGTGAGTGTGTGTGTGAGTAAGTGTGTGAGTGTGTGTGACAGTGTGTGTGAGTGTGTGTAAGTGAGTGTGAATGTGTGTGAGTGTGTGTAAGTGAGTGTGAATGTGTGTGAGTGTGTGTTTGAGTGTTTGTGTGTGTGAGGGTGTGTGTGAGAATGTGTGAGTGTGTGTGTGAATATGTGTGTGATTGTGTGTTTGAGTGTTTGTGTGAGTGTGTATGTGAGTGTGTGTGAGTGTGTGTGAATGTGTGTGTGAGTGTGTGTGTGAGTGTGTGTGTGTGAGTGTGTGTGTGAGTGTGTGTTAGAGTGTGTGTGAGTGTGTGTGTGTGTGAGTGTGACTGTGTGTTAGAGTGTGTGTGAGTGTGTGTGTGTGTGTTTGAGTGTGTTTGAGTGTGTGTGTGTGAGTGTGTAGTGGAGTGTGAGTGAGTGTGTTTGAGTGTGTGTGTGAGTGTGTGTGAGTATGTGTGAGTGTGTGTGAGTGTGAGTGTGTGAGTGTTTGTGTGTGCGAGTGTGTGAGTGTGAGTGTGTGGTGAGTGGTTTGAGTTGAGTGTGTATGTGAGTGTGTGTGAGTGTGTGTGAGTGTGGCTGAGTGTGTGTGTGTGAGTGTGTGTGTGAGTGTGTGTGTGAGTGTGAGTGTGTGTGTGAGTGTGAGAGTGTGTTTGAGTGTTTCTGTGAGTGTGAGTAAGTGTGTGAGTGTGTGTGTGAGTGTGTGTGTGATTGTGTGTGAGTGAGTGGTTGTGTGTGTGAGTGGAGTGTGAGTGTGTTTGTGTGTGTGCGTGTGAGTGTGTGTGTGTGAGTGTTTGTGAGTGTGAGTGTGTGAGTGTGTCTTCTTTTTATGACTGGCACCGTCGTCTCTGGTCCAAACTGTGTTAAGACTAGGTCAAACAAACGAGGTCAACCTGGAAATTGTTTGATGCGGCCACTATACCAGTAGCCAATGGCAAGCTATGAGGTATTGATTTCTTTTAAAGCTCGCACGTTCTCAGCGCAACGAAAAACAGTTGCAGTTTACTGTATAAATACTGTACAATTACTGTATAGTTTACTGTATAGTTTACTCAGTTTACTGTATAAATACTGTACAGTTACTGTATAGTTTCTGTATAGTTTACTGTATAAATACTGTACAGTTACTGTATAGTTTACTGTATAGTTTACTCAGTTTACTGTATAAATACTGTACAGTTACTGTATAGTTACTGTATAGTTTACTGTATAAATACTGTACAGTTATTGTATAGTTTACTGTATAAATACTGTACAGTTACTGTATAGTTTACTGTATAAATACTGTACAGTTACTGTATAGTTTACTGTATATATACTGTACAGTTACTGTATAGTTTACTGTATAAATACTGTACAGTTTCTGTATAGTTTACTGTATGGTTTACTGTATAGTTTACTGTATGGTTTACTGTATGGTTTACTGTATAGTTTACTGTATGATTTACTTAGTTTACTGTATGGTTTACTCAGTTTACTGTATAAATACTGTACAGTTACTGTATAGTTTACTGTATATTTTACTGTATGGTTTACTCAGTTTACTGTATGGTTTACTCAGTTTACTGTATATTTTGCTGAATAGTTTACTGTATACTTTACTGTATAGTTTACTGTATGGTTTACAGTATGGTCTACTGAACAGTTCGCTATATAATTTACTGTATAGTTAACTTTGCAGTTTGCTTTACAGTTCACTGTATAGTTACTGTGCAGTTTACTGTATTGTTGACTTTATAGTTTACTATATATTTTCGTATGGAAAAACAAAACTGAAGTTATTGTGTAACGCGAGATTTGCGTGCAATTTAAAATTCGACTTTAGTTTCAAGACTAATTAATTCATCTTCATTATTTTTTATACACTCACTGTTTAATATTTTTTTTTTATATTTATAGACTTACTCGAAGTGTACCCGGCGTTGCCCGGTAAGTCTGGAGTTCAAACGTGACACTTAAAACATTTCTAACACACCTTAAGGTAAAGATATGGGTGCTAATTTAAGCCACCTACGTAAGGGGTACAAATGACCAACATTTCATATGTCACAAATTATGGTTTACCCGTCAACGCTAATCTACCAAATCAAACAGCCAAACCAAAACAGCCAATTAACCAAACCAAATCAAACCAACATAACAACCAACCAAACCGAACCAGCCAACCAAACCAAACACCATTAGGTAAAGATAACTGTGCAACCTACCTAATATGCCACCTACCTAATGTGCAGAAATGACCTGCATTTCATACGTCACAAATTTCGTTTTACCCGTCAACGCTAACCAACCAAACCAACCAACCAAACCAACTAACCAAACCAGCTAACCAAACCAAACGAGCAAACCAATCGAACCAACCGAACAAACCAACCAACCAAAACAACCGAACCAAACCAAACAATAATAATAATGCAATAGGATCAAATTTTTTTCTTTTCCTTTGCAGAACAGAGGCAAGATGGTTTGACACGGTACATCATCAGCGCGCAAGTTCAATTCGGCTTCTTTCTTTTTTTCTTTCATAATTTCTTACTTACACGCTGTTCTTATATATATATATATATATATATATATATATATATATATATATATATACATAGATAGATAGATAGATAGATAGATAGATAGATAGATAGATAGATAGATAGATAGATAGATAGATAGATAGATAGATAGATAGATAGATAGATAGATAGATAGATAGATAGATAGATAGATAGATAGATAGATAGATAGATAGATAGATAGATGTATAAATGTTATTCTTTTTAAATATGGGCAGAATGGTATTGTTGTTTCCATAGATAATAAAAAATTTATTGCATGAATAGCTGGACCAGGCCCGTAGGAAGCCAGCCCCCCCCCCCCTGCCTCCCTCTGCTTGTTTGCTCTACTTAGTTGTAACATTTATTTCCTGACCACCCCCCCACCCCACCCCCCGCTATTGGCCTGGCCCTGCTGTAGAATTTTCACGCTACGGGGCTACGGACCAATAATGCAGATGACATCGTACAAAAAGACCCATAACCGAAGGCGGATTTAACGTCAGAACGGGACGCGCGCTTTGTGCCACGACTTCTTAAGGGGCACATAAACCCCATCTTTTACACTTTTCACTAAACGTCTCTATCTGTGTCTTTCTGAAGGGGCCCCATTTTTTATTCTGCGTAACAGCGCATCATCACTTTGAGTACACATTTTTCTATAAAAGCTATTTGGCAAATAACTGATGGGGTGGAGGGTGGTTGTTTCTCAGCATTGCCTCTTAAGGGAATTGAAAAGGGAGACCTAACTTCTAATCGCCTCAAAAACCGATAAGTCAGTCAAGTCAATTGTTCTAGACTTGTTATTGACTGAAATGGCTTACACAATAATTGTGCCCATAGTTCGTTCATCCTTTATGTTCTGATTTACTCATTAAATTAGAAAATTGCCCGGAAGATTACGTCACTAGCCGATTGGTCCTTGATGCTCTGATTGAAAAAAATTCAAATAAAAGATTTTCTTGTACTCCAGTGAAAGCCATGAGAATTTTTTGGGTCACGATGAAAGTTCCCTCCAAGTCTCTCGTGGTGCCTCCATGGTTATTACACTTCCGGTCGAGGAAGTCCCATTTAGGGGGTGATTTTTTTTCAGGGACGGACAGTCTTGTGGTAAAGTGCTCGACTGTAGACCTGAGGGCCTACCTGAACAATGGGTATCTCAGGTCATAGTTAAAGTTCCCGCTATATCTCCCGTGGTACCTCCAAGACCTTTGCACTACTGACTATGGTGGGGATGAAATAAGGGCAACTATAAAAAAAAGCAGTCCCATTAGTGGCTTATAGAATCTAAGAGATTTCATCTCATCCTAACAGGGACTTCACACATACCCCCATCCTAACAGGGACTTCACACATACCCCCATCCTAACAGGGACTTCACACATACCCCCATACATCGACCCTGCCTGATTTGTGTGGGTAGTTTTGCAGCTCCTAATCATTTTTTTTCAATGTAACATTTTTGCCAAAAAAAAAAGTATTTCTTCAAACATGTTCTTGTGCTAGACACTGTATTTACTATACAGAAGGGAAATACAGTGCATAGGGAATAACTCTGACTTTGAAACATATAACATAAGTCATAAGGTTAAAACTTTGTCAACTGAAGGTAAACAAACGATATCACGTGACGAGATCGTCTAATGACAAAGTGTGGACAAATCTCTAGCAAGCTAAGCGTAATTGACGTGTGACGTATGATTTATATGTAATTGACGTGTGACTGTTGAATGATATGTGTAATTGACGTGTGACTGTTGAATGATATGTGTAATTGACGTGTGACTCTATTGTGTGTTTTATATAATGGACGAATGATACTGTAACGGACTTTTGATTCAAAAGTATGTTGTGTATAATGGACTTGTAATTCGATGACGTTTGCATTGTGAGCCCAATTAGCATGATATAGGTTATGGGTTCAAATTCCTGCGAGTCCTTTAAACAATCTCTTTGGGGGGTGGGGGGGGGGGGGGGTAAAACACCACTCTGTTATTGAACTTTTATTGAAGGGATAAAATATGGAACAAAAGAAATCTATTACATTAGTTCTTAATACGACTGAGAGATAAACCTATTCTTATATTTACATGGACTTAATATGCAATGGACTATATTCTAGAAATAGCTATGTACAAAATAAAATTACAAAAATAAAAAACTCGTGATGAAAAATAAAGTTATTTTTATATGTTTTTTTTTTTCTTTTCTTCAACAAATCAGAGCAACACATTAAAATCTTTTATAGGCGTTCGGGGTTAGATCATTTCAGAAGTTCAGCTAAACAAACATGAATTATTTTTATTTAAATTACTGCTGGAACTAGCGACATCAATGGCAGACATTAGTTACGATATGCGGCAGTATCGATTACCCCATTGCTAGGAATCGTTATCAAAATTCAACACCAGTTTCTTGTGTGTACAGCTATCTGCGGGAAAAAAAAAACTTGAAGGTTCAAACGAACAGATGGAGTTCGATTTTTTTTTATAAACTGTAGAGCAAGTGAATAGTTGTAACTATGATTAAATATCGGTAGTCGAGTAATGGGGGTTATAGAAAGTCTAAACACTGTATTGACATAGCCTGCCAGCCATAACATATTACACTAATTTATCCCTGTCAGCCATAACATGTTACACTAATTTATCCCTGCCAGTCATAACATGTTACACTAATTTATCCCTTCCAGCCATAACATGTTACACTAATTTATCCCTGCCAGCCATAACATCTTACACTAATTTATCCCTTCCAGCCATAACATGTTACACTAATTTATCCCTGCCAGCCATAACATCTTACACTTATTTATCCCTGCCAGCCATAACATATTACACTAATCTGTCCCTGCCAGCCATAACATATTACACTAATCTGTCCCTGCCAGCCATAACATATTACACTAATCTGTCCCTGCCAGCCATAACATATTACACTAATTTATCCCTGCCAGCCATAACATATTTCACTAATCTGTTCCTGCCAGTCAAAGCATATTACAGTTATATATGGTTAGCATGTTGACAAACTGACATCATATTAAATTACTTGACTACATATCCACTAAAACAAGGTATATACTGTTTAGACTAAAAAAAAACAGGGTTATGTTTTCAGCCAATCATTTAAATAAATCAGTGGGTATATACTATTGTAAAATGTGTTATTTTTTTTACTCAAATATCTTTTTTAATAGTTGTAATAGTGATTGAAGCATGGTAACTGTAATACGTTATTTTGCTGATACTATTGTATTAACGATACGTTACTTTCAACCTTCAGTAACCTGAGACTATGCAATCAGAACTTTCTTGTGGATTATCTTTTGTCACAAATAAACCGTCTATCATGTGAACCTACATTCTATATTATTACTGAAATCAATGGTTGTTGATTTGAATAATATAATTTGTTGGTTAATCGATTCATCTATTAATTTTGGATAATTTTTGAAGTCTTTTCTGTGTTTTTACGCCATGAAAAATTAGTACTTTTTCTAATTTTGTGTATGAAATAATATGTAATTAATATTTAGCCTATTATTTGCTTTTTAATTTATATATGTTTCATTCATTTTCTTTTATCAGCCTAACATAAAGGTCAACATGTATATTTATTTCATATTTGGTGTAAGCTCATATTTTTTAAATGTATTTCATATGACACATTTATTGTTATCTTCAATACAAATTTAATGAAGTTCCATATCACACATGTTGTAATATCAAATTACTCCATCAATGTAATCTCAGATTACATATTACACTTTTAAAAAAGGAGACTCTCGAAAAGTTGTTACCATTTTCAAAACATTAATTGACTCATTTAGAAATATAATTTATAACAGTTTCTGTCTTTTACAGTAATCACGTAGAGTTCGATCGATTCTCATATCAGAAGAATGTATTTTGGGATCAAGAACTCAAGGAGTTAGCCTTGAACTATTACACTCTCTACCCCTCTAGTTTTCTGATTCTCTTGGGCAGGGATTTCACTGGACACGTACAACAGTATCAAATGTGATGCGAAAAAATTCCATAGACAAAACTGGTTTGGCTTGTGTCCCTGGGATTTTTTTTATTAGTAGTTGCAACAAATGGTCTTTTGTTTAATTGGCTGTCAACTGCATGATTATATTGATTTCAATCGTTGCATGGGGGCTTTAAGTCCTAGAAGCACCTAGGATTGGGCGTGAAATAGATTAACTTTGAAGCAGTTGGTCATTGTAACCCTGATAGTTTCAGTTCATCATGTAAGATGCGCCATATTATACCACGCTTCCATGCGCGATGCCATTCATTCATGCGAGGTATTAAACCTCCATGTGCCCTACCATACCTCCATTCGTCACATTATCCCTCCATGTGCCATAGCATACGTACATGCGCCATATCATAATTCCATGCACCACATCATACCACCATGACAACATCATACCTCCATGCACCATATCATACGTTCATGTGCCACATTATACCTCCATGCGCCGTATCATACGTAAATGCACCACATCATACCTCCATGCACCATACCAAACCTCCAGGCGCCATACCATACCTCTGTTTAGCTCACATTATAATTTGAAAGTACCCCCGTGCCCAGAGACCATTTCCAAACGCTATGATTGGCTAATGCTCACTAGGTTGGCGATCCCTGAACTAGACGCGCAAGTTCAAGGTTCGCTGAGAGAGAAAATTGCATTTTGTTTCATCGCTGTGTAGTACCTCTAGGTCTACTAGTTTTTTGTTACTAAGTTCATCTAAGTTCGCAAAAAAAAAAAAAGTTACTTGTGTCGTACCAAACATAATCAGAGGTATTTAAGTCGTCTGGGCATTGTACTATCCACACATCCCATTAAACGATGTGCCAATAGATAGACACTTGTAAATTTGACTACATCTACCCCGATGGTCTTGAGAACTTCAAAAAGAACTTTACTTTATTCAAACTACGTTAGATTTCTCCTCATATTTCTAGTGTCTGGCTTTCTTCTTTTAAAAAAGAAAATTGTAAAACTCATGACAAAAATAATTTTATGTTTTTTAAGTCATTTTATCCTTGCTATGAATAGAATGTTGCAAAATATTTATGAAAGACTCACTCTATTTATAGAAATAATGTTTTCTTGTTTGTTTATTTTTTGTTGTTTTTGTTTGTATGTAAATGTTTGTTTTCGAAAAATGCCAATAAACGTAATGCGGTCTTTTGTATACGAATATGATTTGTTATTTTATGTTTTCATTTTTTATTTTAATAACATATATTATCCGGCCGCCAAATCTCTCGGAGTTTTTTTATATTCTGACCTGGGAAAAAAATTGCGCCAATTCACAAGCCTTGATAAATGCAGGAAACAATCATTATTTTCCCAAGCTATTCAGTTTTCCAAGCAATTCGATGCCAACTCGGATCCTCATGGTTTATTATTGTAAATTTCTATTATTATTGGTGGAGCTATTTTCGGCGCGCGGATCGATATTTCAATTACTGCGCTAGGAGCGGATACTGTCAGAAAAATGTGCACCTCGAGGCGACGTCTGCAAGCAGACAAGTTATCTTTCCTTGGATCGTCTTCTCGCCATATTCAACGTACCAGAAGTCACGTGACATCAAAAAGTGGGCATCACGGGAAAGGATGTTGACACGACCGTCTGTTAAGTGTCGTTTCATCTTTCTGTTTTAGAACTTGGATTTTTTTTTATAATGATTTTCATCATGTTTTTTTTATGTATGTATTTTGGTTGAATTCACACAAACACGCACACAAATATTGAGTAAAGGAATGGTTTTTTTTTTATTATTTTGTTTCCTAGTTGTCTGGCATACAGCAGGGGTAGGCAAAGGTTTTAAGCCGCGGGCCGCATCGGGTTCATAATTTTCACCGGCGTTGACAACTAATATAAGTTTAATGTTGACGTCATCACTATAAAGGCCAGAGCTGCGTTCTTCACTTTGTAAGTTTAATGTTGACGTCATCACTATAACGGCTAGTGCTGCGTTCTTTACTTTGTAAAAAGTCCGGAGGGCAGGATTCAGTCCGCGGGCCTGAGCTTGCCCATGGTTGGCATACGACGATCTACATTCGACTTCTAATGGATTTTTTGTTTTTGTTTTATTTGTTCCTCTGACTGTCTTGCGGCTCTCTACACCAGAGATTCCCATTGTCTGGAACGAAGCTCCAGGCGGGTCGCTATCTTTTTTTAAAGTGGGTCGATCAAACATTTTGATATTTCTCCATCGATAACAGATCAAATAAATGTTTGCAAATTATTTTGATATGTTTTTATCCTTTTCCTTCTACAAGGTCGGTTGAAACCAGTATCAGTTGATATGTTTGACATAAAGTGGAAATGTTTAAACGAGGCCGTTCTTACGTTTTTTTTTTTTTTGGGGAACCTTAGTGTGGGAACTCCTCTGTTAACAAACAAACTAACTGATGATTGTCGTTAGCCCTGGGCTCCTGACAAGTGATCCGATTGCCCTACCTTGTGGCTGGCCAACTTTAACTCCCGACAGGTCCCACTTAACTGTGGGGGAGGGGAGGAGGAGGTGGTAGCCGCACTGTTTAGCTATCCATAAGAATGACTCTAGCTGTACATCAATTAATGTCACCACTTTACACTCTATATGATTCAACAAACTAACCTCCCCCTTCCCCCCTCCTACAACTTTGTTGTCCTAAGGTCGCGGTTCTCAACCGATGGTACGCGTACCCCAAGGGGTTTGAGGAAAGGTTATACAGGGGGCAAGCAGCGACTTATAATTTTCGATCAAATCAACCAAAAGTTTGAAGAAAGTCGCCAGTTTGCTGAGTTAAGGTCATCATATTCCATCATGAACTCAAGTAAAGTCATCGCATTCCATCATGAACTCAAGTAAGGTCATCACATTCCACCATGAACTCAAGTAAGGTCATCGCATTCCATCATGAACTCAAGTAAGGTCATCACATTCCATAATGAACTCAAGTAAGGTCATCACATTCCATCATGAACTCAAGTAAGTCATCACATTCCATCATGAACTCAAGTAAATTCATCACATTCCATCATGAACTCAAGTAAGGTCATCACATTCCATCATGAACTCAAGTAAGGTCATCACATTCCATCATGAACTCAAGTCAATTTATTTGTGAACGCACGAGTAAGTTGCACCCGCGGACATACTTTAACATCATTAGTTACGAAAAATGTTGAGTACCACTACCCTAAAGGAAGTTGTTCATGATATGTGTTCAGATCACACCACGTTGTTCTGCTCAAGTTCAATTCTACAACTGGCTGACAGAGATGGGTAAATGCTTTGAAAGGAAATGGGAAAACCTAAAACCAACTTTGCCGCCTGAGATTCAGAATCTCATGAAAATGCTTGAACTTCTTTCTTACAACATCAAGCCAAACGCTATTTCCCTATTATATGTATCCTTGCATCAGGAGAAAGGAAACTTTTCTGAGTAAAACTGATCAAAAATTGAATTCAGAACATCCATTCATTGAGAATTTTTTTTAACTATTTAGCTAGTTTGCTTAATGAGTCTGAATGCTGGACTTGAAACTTTGACCAGATTGTAACACAATTAACAAACAAATGAAAATAGGAAAATTACATTCTGATGATAAAAGGTGTAACACTATATTTTTGTATATAATGTTATGGATGTGATGGATACTGTTGTAGACACCAATTTAACGTTGGAGTAGTCAACGTTATGGTACTATCGTTGTTCCACCAAATGTAACGTTATATATGTTTGAACGTTATGTACTTGTTGATGTAATGCTTCTCCAATGTAACACTGTGTGTTCCTCACTGCTGCTTCAGATAACTATACTGGTTTTATGTAGCTGCCAATATCATAACTGGTTTATAATCTTAAGTAGCGTTCAAACAACACACCAATCAATGAGGCGAAGTTCCACGATTCAATTATATTTATTCAACAATAAGAAAACATATGTAGTATGAACTTGTGTGCAGCAATATTCACAAAAATGCTTCGTACACTCACTTAGTATCCTGTGTCCCCGAAAGGATTATTCAGACATATTCTGACACTTAGTATCCTGGGTCCCCGAACGGATTATTCAGAGATACTTCAATAAAATAGACTTTGACTGTGTACTGTAAAACTCAATAATTTGATAGCTTGTGCCTCTATTATTTCTCCACTAACTTCTCCTCTAACTATCTCTACAACTGGTGTCCTGATGTCTCTATCGTCAGTCTGTCGATCTGTTGGTCTCGATGTCTTTCGTCGGTCTGACGAAATTTCAGTTACCTCACATATTTATGTGATTGTGAATTATCACGTGCCTCAAACGCCCAGAACTTCTGATTGGCCTCCCAACATCCTTTCTAACTCATCTACATATTAATGACTCTTATTCCAGCCTAGGGATTGGTGCGGCTATAAACTCACTATGGGCTAGTATTCCTTTGTCTGCCTAATTACATCTATCGTCACCTACCTTTGTGGGGTCATAACCTGTGATGACAACCAATTTTACCCTAAACAAAGCTACCGCTGGAATTCTAGTTATCAAAACATATGACTGTATCCTGGACCCATGAGTTTGACAGTGGTTCTAAAATTTTATGGATCTATCTAAAGCTATTGTTACAAAAGGTTTGTATCGTTTTCAGTATGTGCTTTGGTATCATTTTCAATATGTGCTATATGTATCATTCTGAATAAGTGCTCCAGGTATCATTCTCAAAATATGTTGCTGGTATAATTCTCACTATGTGTTATAAGTATAATTCATCATTCTGTGTATTTATATAAGTATTCCTCTCAATATATGATGAAGGTATCATTCACTGTATACTAGATCGATATTTTTCTCTAGCATTCCCGTAGCGTGAAAATTCTACAGCAGGGGCCATGCCAATAGCAGGGAGGTGTTTGGGGGGGGGCAGGGAAAAAATATTACTAAGTAGAGCAAACAAGCAGAGGGGCCAGACAAAAAGCAGATGGGGCCGCCCCTCTTCTTAACAGTCAATAAAATCCAAAAAAAATTTTTTGTTATCCCTCCGCCATACGATTTGTTTATAAAACACAAACACTTTGATTTGTTATCCCTCCGCCATACGATTTGTTTATAAAACACAAACACGTTGATTTGTTATCCCTCCGCCATACGATTTGTTTATAAAACACAAACACGTTGAATTGTTATCCCTCCGCCATACGATTTGTTTATAAAACACAAACACGTTGAATTGTTATCTCTCCGCCATACGATTTGTTTTTAAAACACAAACACGTTGAATTGTTATCTCTCCGCCATACGATTTGTTTTTAAAAAAACAAACACGTTGATTTGTTATCCCTCCGCCATACGATTTGTTTATAAAACACAAACACGTTGAATTGTTATCCCTCCGCCATGCGATTTGTTTATAAAACACAAAACGTTGATTTGTTATCCCTCCGCCTTACGATTTGTTTATAAAATACAAACACGTTGAATTGTTATCCCCCCGCCATACGATTTGTTTATAAAATACAAACACGTTAGTTTTTGTTATCCCTCCACGCCATACGATTCGTTTATAAAACACAAACACGTTGAATTGTTATCCACTCCGCCATACCGTTTGTTTATAAAACACAAACATGTTGAATTGTTATCCCTCCGCCATACGATTTGTTTAAAAAAAAACAAACACGTTGAATTGAAAAAGCAATATTTGTACTATTTATAGTTCTCAGGGAGAAAAGGAGAACAACTTATAAAAAAAAAAGAAAATACTGGAAACGATTTCCTTAATGTTCTTGTATGAATGCTTTGCCATGTCCCGAGTTCGTGAGGGGGAGTAACTCAGCTATACTTATAATGGCAAGAGGAATAACTCGTACATTTTTCTGTGTGTGTTGTAATAAAAAAAATTATAGCTATTACAAATGTAAGCAACAATTTTTTTGAACGTCATTTTTTATTCTTTTTTTTATTATCAAGCTTAAATATGGGTGAGTTCACCATTCCCATGTGATGATTGTAATAAAAATAGAATAGACATTAGGTATTAAATAGAATTGATGAAAATGAATGTCTCCATCTGCACGCGACTAGCACGTAGTTTGTTTGTGTTGAAATAAATGAAAAAAAATATTATTCAGAAAAACATTGATGTAAACAACTTAAGCATTGTGAATATAGCATTAGAAGTGGTATAGCGAACGATGGCTGACGTGGAGGTCATGAGTTCAAACTCTGCTGAGCTTTGAGGTTTTTCTGCGGTCCCAACGCCATTCTTCTTAAAATAAAAAAAGCGGTTTGTGATTGTAACAGCAGATACCAAATAATAGGTGTGTAGGTGAACGTATCTGCTGATACTATAGTAGCACTAACATTTACTACAGAAGATACAAACAAAATATTGTATGCAACACAGTTGAGCGTATCTGCTGTTTCTATATTCTAACACTAACAATTACCACAGAAAATATTAGCAAAGAAATGTCATCACTGCATAGATTAGTCCAGTTAAACAAAACCCTTCCCAAACGACCATTCCTGGAGCATACAAATACTCAAGCTACTACTTACAGTTTAAACCCTAGAGCTGAAACATTCTAAAGAGGTGTTCTGGTGGATGGATGAACCATCCAGCAACATCGCCCCCCTGCCCAGTACAAATGACTATGGTATGGGAGTGCTGAAAGGTTTATTTCGTAACCCACCCCTTCCCCACCCCAGGTCTTAGCCTAAAAATGAACCGTTCCCCATCTGAAAAGTATGCGCAACAATGAAGAACACAAATCAAAACAAATTGTGTCACTTCCCTACATCTATCTCGCGCTGCTGGTGTACTGCACTGTTGCGATTATTTCACACTTCATGTTCATTGCTCTCAGTAATACGACGTTATGATCCATAACAATTAAATTACTTCAAAGAAATTAATTTAATTAAAGGCAATACATGAGTCAAAGCAGGGTCGGCCTTGGGCTGATTTGACAGATTGCTCCAAATTGGGCCTCGCGCCTGGCAGGGGCCCCGCAATTTACATTCAGCATATCACCATCAGTCATGGCTCTTGCCACAGGCTTTTAAAAGTAGAAGATCCAGCCTCGCAATTGTATCCGGTAAATTGGGCCCCGCAATTCGTAAGGTGGCCCTGAGTCAAAGATAAGTGCCCGTAGGATCGATATATATAACATTTATTACATTCCTATTACGATATTCATTAAAAGCGCTTTAATTTCTGGTTTATTATGGCTAGAAACTCCAGAACTTTATAACTGAGCGCTTGATGCTATCTCTACACTTTTTTTAGACCATACATTTCAGTTTTCCGACTACAGCACTTTCGGTAAAAAGCGTTCTGAAAGAAAGAAAGAAAGAAAGTAAGAAAGAAAGAAAGAAGCAAGGGAGTCGTTAACAACTCATATACAACCTTGCCATATAATTTATTTACAACTAACGTTGCAGTATGTTATCATCTAATAATAAAAAAACTACTAACCAATGAAATGTTTTCGTTCTTTCTAAATGTCTTGGCACTAATACCCAAGTGTAATGCAGAGCAATAGCAGCTGGACGGCCAAAATGAGGTCTGGTCACTGTCAGCTGTTTAATACATGGCTGATTCGGTTGTCAGCAGTTTTCATACTATGTGTTATTGTAAACAAACAAGCAGATCAACCGATGTTTACTTCTTCCAACATGTTTAGAAAAAATTACTTTCTCTAGTATGTAGACCAACTCACCTGTAGCAAATCTTCCAGCAATCTGACCCTATTGTTAGAATTGATCATGATCCCCATTTATAGAATGCGAATCAAAGCATTGCCAGACTTATTACTCATGGCGTCCATGGTAACTGAACTGACGCTTCGACAGGACTATTTACTGTATTCTTGCATTAGGTTTGAAGTTTGGGTTAGGGTTACGGATAGGGTTAAGTGTATAGAACACTCATCCATCGCTGGACGAGAATCCGGCAATCAGCGCATGAAAAATAGTCCGCCGTCTAAACCCTTTAGAGCGCATGCGCGTTGAAATATCATAGGCACTTGCGTTTCGTTAATGGTGTACTAATGTAGAAAGGGGTTGTCGTTGTTATCGACTTCCATGTAAAGAGTAGATATTTGTCTCCTGATCGTATGAAACACTTATGTGGTGTTTTATTTTTTTTCAAAGTGCTCTACCAGACGTAAAGACCTTAGACGAGTGTGTGCAATGGACACTGAGGCGCCGGACGACATTAAATGTAGGTGACTGGCAGTAACTGGACCGTACAAGTTAATGAGCTCCACTAAAGAGCCACCATTCACTAAGATTTGAGATACTTGCTTCCATATTATATGTTATGGCAGATATGCGCATCGCTGTATAATAGTCCTCGGTTGCAGTAATACAAAAAAAGCTCTTTGCGCCATTGTTGTTGTTTCTCTTTTCTTTCTCTAATGACCTTTCCATTCATAAAAACACACACAGACCTATTTACACATCTTTGTTTTTTATCGAGACATGGAAATATGAATGAAAAGTTTCTCCAGCGGTATAAAAAAAATATTGAAAAAATATATTATTTAATTCATGAGGTTCACTGGTTTTAGGTGCTTTATGCAACGCCCTATATATAATAAACAATTCTATTCAATGAATGTGGACTGAAATTAGAGGTAATCATCATTCAATGGCGGCGATGAAAACATTGTTGGTAAATGTGAGCCTTGCGCAATCTGTATAAATATCTCATGTATAGCACAATATCGAAACTTTCAGGAACTAACAGACCGTGATGAACGAACAAAATGCAACTAGAAAAAATATTCAATAGTGTCCAAGTTTATAACAGCATTTGCCTTCGATGACGTCAATCTTAAAAGTTTAATGTCTAGCCCAGTATGTCCCTTCCCTGCTCTATGCTCCTTATAGCCAAAGCAAATGTGTGTGCTCATGCAGGGGTGCCGAGATCCAACAACAGGACCTTTTAAAGCAGGACATCCTTCGCAGGCATCTTAATCAACAATGAGTCGTAATAAATTGACATGGTAGGGGTGGCCCAGGAGCCCCCACAGATGCGGGCCTCCTGGCAACTGACCCCCTCCTGACCCATCTCTCGGCGTGCCTGTGCTCATGTGTTCATATGTGTATGTTGCGTATGGTTATTAGCGGGATTGAGCGGTATGTTAGTGTATGTGTGTATGTATATGTGTGCTCGAGCATGTGTACTTATACTCTTGACCTACGATTGATTCTACGAAGATGTGCTTTATGAAGGTAGGAGGTGGTGAACAGGAAAGGAAGGGGGATGTAGTTAAGAAGAAGATGGGGAGGGGGAAGAAATTGGGTACATAGATAAGTGACCGCCTCCTCCCTCCACACATACACACATCTCCCACCTCCTCGAGACAGAGAGTCCAGCCATCTCCACAGTAAGCGCCTTAGCATGGTAGGTGGTGAACAAGAAGAGGGTCTTAGTTCAAGAATAAAGATGGGAGAGGAGAGTGGTGTGGAATAGTGACCGCCTCCCATGCATGCACACTCCCCCTCTCTCAGACGAGAGTCCAGCTTATCTCACACGTGACATAGCACTATACAGGATCTCACGTGTCCCTACACTGTTTACCCGTCAGATTAATGTCATAGGAATCTAGATAGGAATGATGGATGGTCTTGAAGGAAGATCTGGACAGTAGGATGAAGGGAAGATGGTGGAGGAAGGAGGTCAAGAGAAGTAATATTGCAGTCAATGAGAAAAAGTAAGAGATATCTTGAAGTAAAAAGTCTATAGAGTCCCTGCTGTGTTTAAATGGCACTTGTTGTGATCTATTGATAACATTCAGTCTTTTAAAATTTTTTTAACATTTACATATTCCCAAGAATTTATATAAAGTTATTTTACTTACTCTCAAATATTGTCATTTCTTTATTTGAAAAATGCAAATAATTCCCTATTGTTTCTACAATAGTAATCAAAGATTAGCTGGTACCACCCAAAGTATCATAAAGTTACCTCCCTTAGGCTTAGTGGCAGGCGAGGGTCTTTTTGGTTTCTGAGGCAGATCAGTTTTTTCTTGATTGTATTTTAAACTGGAATACTGTTGTATTAATTTATTTTACTTTCAGGCATTTATTGTAGCCAATCGCTATATTATTATATTATATATTAAGTGGTTGTTTTCTGAAATGGCTTAGTCACATGCTTCTCAACTGTTTCATATTCCCTTAATTTTGGCTTGTGCTGCTGTGAAACATAATTTCTTTCCAATTGAATTTAAAATGTATTTAACCACCGTGAAAAGTATACAGCTGGCGGAGTGAGTGGCTTCAGTCGCTGCAACCACCTTCCTCTCATCACTCCAAACCTCCGCATTCCTGCATTCAGGCTGAGGTACAGACTGCACTGCACCTCCCTCTGTGCAGTGGCAGGAAAAACCCCGTTCATACCATTCTGGCTGATGTGAATACCACCTGTAAGTCTGGCAAGTTTGGCCAGGGCTCTATCTGTCATCCTGCGATGGTGGGTACTCACCCATACTCTGTAGGCATGGCAGACATTCTCAGCGCGCCAACAGTGCTGATTCATGGCAGCACCACCCTACATGCTGGCACCAATGGCGGCGTTTAAAAAAGCCGTAAGAAAATAATAACCTGTTTCGTCTGGATACAGGACTGTATAACACATTTTCTTGTTATGTATAGTATGTATGTTAGCTTTCAGTAAATATTTGTAAAATTTGATGTTATAAATTCAATTGTCTGTGCATATATCTGTAAAAATATTATAAAGACGTTTTCTTTATATTTGAAAAAAAATTATTTTCTCTTAAATCTAGCTACAAGTGGTTTGTAGTTACAAAATAGGACTCATAATTAAAAAACTGTTCAAAATTATAATCATTAATCGTCAAAAAACTCGTCATTGTTTGCATAGCTCTGATACTTTCATTCAATAAGAACCACCATTTACTATTTCATTTGATTGATTTTTCTACTTTAATAAATAAATCTTGGTGAAACTTCGTGCTGCAGTATTTTCACTTCCAAATGATAGTTATTGACATACAGATTATCTCTGTCTCATAAACCCCTTTCGGGGCCTGGCTGACCTCAGAAGTCATGATCATAAAAATGGAAAAAGTGTTTTAACCAACGGGGCCAAGACCACTACAATCGTATACATCATGGGTCTGGACTTGCATAGTTGTTGGAATCTAGATAATGACAGACAGACGAAAAACAGGACAATGACATTGCACTAAAATATTATAAAAAAAAAAAATATTCCACCCTATCGTTTAAAAATTTCTACAATCCGGGGCTGGATAACGACCAAATTAAAACGTATGCGCTTAGTGCAAATCCAACCCCCACCAATTTCTCTCTGTATAAGATATATGCGTACTTGACACTGGCTATTTCAGGATTAGACCAGATTATGCAGCTCTAATAGCAACCACCCATTTCCTTAAGTATCTGTCTTCTCTCTATATTTGTTTTTTTTTTAAAACTTAACGTTTCTGAAATTTGAGTATCTTACAAAAATTCACTGGAGATATGAGAATAGAAGAAACTTTGGATTTCTTTAGAAAACTGTAAAAAGTATTTTTTTTTGCTGGTTTTTGTTTGGTATGTACTTTTAAATGTGTTGAGAAAGGTTTTCATGTTTCTAAAATTGTCTGCAACATGATATACAAAAATATAATAATCAAAATTAAATTAGGAACATTAAAAAAATCTACATTAGTTCTACAAGTTTAAATTTATTAGCGAAAATAAAACCTAAAAAAAAATTCCGAACGACAGCTTTTGTTGTAGTTGTCAGACATAAGTGTCACAAGATCCGTATAGTTATAGAAATGTAAGATCCGTATAGTTATAGAAATTTCAGGTCCGTATAGTTATAGAAATGTAAGATCCCTTCTATTATATGCCGCAGAGACATGGAGATTGACATGTTGGCCAACAAACTTCGGACAATGAAAAAAAAAAAGTTATCTGATGAGCATTTTGAAGATAAAGCTTTTAGATTCTAGAGATAGTAATTGTAAAAATCTGTGTCATAGGGCAAGATTATGTGTCAAAGGGCAAAATTCTGTGTCAAAGGGCAAATCAGAACCCATTGACTTACAAATAGCAAACAGAAGAGGAGATGGAGTGACCATTTTGATAGGAAGTCAAGTGAAAGTAATAAATGAAAAAGAACCTGCAGGTTGCAAACACTAAATGCCAGAGAATGGAATTCCACCAAGAATAACCACATGGAGACGATTTTGAGAACCGGAGTTGAAACATGGAGAAACAAATGGGTTTGTCATAGGCAATCCAGTAGTCATAGGCAATGGAGTAGTCATAGGCAATGGAGTAGTCATAGGCAATGGAGTAGTCATAGGCAATGGAGTAGTCATAGGCAATTCAGTAGTCATAGGCAACGCAGTAGTCATAGGCAATGCAGTAGTCATAGGCAATGGAGAGTCATATATAGAAGCTCTTAACTCCACAAAGTGTTCAAGTTAGTCAGTCAAAATAAGTCTTAAATGTTTACTTTTTGATTTTGCATCCTTTATTAAAAATTCGCATGTACCCATTGGACCTGCTACTGGCTGATAATTCAAATCACTAAGTGTATACTAACAATTCATTTCTACGCACATGGTAGTTTGAAATATTTTTATTTCTATTTTAATGTATATTTTAAACTGTGTATAACTTCAGTTTATTCTTCATAAAAACAATAAATTATTTCCCTTTATTTTTGTCCTGATTATTTTTTTTTTACACTTTCCGATGTGTTAACTTCCAGTCTATTCTCCTGTTTGATTCTCCGATGTGTTAAATTCCGGTCTATTGTCCTGTTTGATTCTAATTTTCAACAGTTTTCCACTTCAATGGTAAACAAGTTTTCTAAATTTTAATTTACTATTTGTATAGTTTGTGGCCGTTATTATCACTTGCTTCGTGTTTAGCCAAGGTCGTCATTACTTTTACTGATAAACAGCTTTTAGTGACAAGTTTTTTTCATCTATTTTTGGAAACTGAATCAATATTTTTAAATTATTTACTTCATTACTTTTCACTTTGTGGACTTTCTTTTTTTTTTTAATTTGTTTTACTTTCATTTAAATGTATGATAAAGTAATTATTAATAAAGGCAAAGTTACTGTACTGTTTAATGAAATTCATAACAATCAGCACAAGAAATGTGATACAAGTTCGGTGTCCTTATATCAAGATATCATGTAATTGGATTATTCGGTTAAATGATATCCACGTGTATTGGTGCAACGCTGACAGTGGTTGCATGACCACATTGGCCTTGTTACTGTTATTTGATAATCCACTCACAAGATATATCTGAATGGCGTCGAGGTTATAATCTGGATCGTCAAAGGGTAGGCTACTGATTCAAACTCCGAAAGTTCCAGGAATGTGTAAGAATGTTTTATATTATGCAGTACACACACCGTGCTGGTCTGGCCGGTCTGAACAAGTGTTTTTATTAAGCCATGCCGGCAGATGTAGGAGGCACACTCACCTCATTGCTCTGTATGCATTGCAGACAGTCATTCACTTTTATATATTTTAATTTAATAAATGATGTGTTCAGTATATTTGCCTAAAACATTGTTCGGCGTGGTTAAAGTTTTCTCCCATCATTTCTATAGTTAAAATTCGATTTATTCCTATGCACTAGTTCATATATGTGTGTTGAGAGACAAATAGAGTGTCCATAAGTAGATAATAGATAGATAGATAGATAGACAGACAGACAGACAGACAGACAGATAGATATATAGATAGATAGATAGATAGATAGATAGATAGATAGATAGATAGATAGATAGATAGATAGATAGATAGATAGATAGATAGATAGATAGATAGATAGATAGATAGATAGATAGATAGATAGATAGATAGATAGATAGATAGATAGATAGATAGATAGATCTAAGATTTCCCCACACCTCAACAAAACGTTACCTCACGTATGACAGAAATAAAATAATATCAAGTTACAACTGTGTGTGAATAAAGTTGCAAATTCTACCACTCGCCTGTTAACACCAGTATGTGTGCCAGTGAGCGTGAATATGTGAGTATGAGAGTGTGTATGTCTATGTGTATATATGTCATGGCCCGTGTAATTACTTTCAATTATCACCACATGTTGTCAATTTTCCCCCTATCACTTTTCGCAATGAATGTATAATTGTACTACTTTCACTCGGTATACTCGTTCACCGACCCAGTTGTTGTTTTTATTTTAAATGGTAACGATATTGTGTAGGATATACCTATATATATATATGAATGTAGGAGTATGTAAGAATGTTTTCTATTATGTTGGTTTGTTGCTCTTTTATTTTTGAATGACAATGGTGGTTTGTGAGTTGGTGTTTGCATCAGCGACCTAGTGAGTGAGTCACCTATAGAAATGCAGATTAGTAGATGTATAAAAGATTAAATGAGTGAATGGATGTTAATGTATGCACGTAAAGCGAGCAGGTGAATTAGTTACCAGAGCCCCAGGGTGGAAGGGCTTATTGCATGAGTCAGCTTGTTAAAATTGTTGATTTAGTTTATTTTCGGATTAGCGAGTGAGTGATTCGGGTCAGTGGTTGAGTGCTTCGAGTCAGTGGTGGACTGGGTGTAAACATATTGGCTGTCAGCATGCAAAAATGACCCATTATATGATGCTATAACTTGATTTTGTCAATGGCTGAAAAAAAACAACGAGCTGGCCCATAAAGTCCCCGAAGAGCAGATGTAAAAGAAGCCCCAAAAGTGTAGCCAGACTGGGGATTTTACCGCCATTTTGTGCGGTTTATATTAGATTTTGACAGGATGTGTGATTATATTAAAAGTTTATGTCGTGAGTTGAAAGTTAAAAATATTTGATAAATGATTTAAAAATGACTATTGCTTATATTTTACATATAATATAAGTTAATAGCAGCAATGTATGTCGATTAATTAAACCTTTATTTATTGATTATCTTTATTTTTTTGATTAATGCATTTTTTTCCCCAACCCAAAGGGCCGATTAAGAATGCTTGTCGCTTCGTCCCAGGCCAGTAAAATGATAGAGAGCCTGGACGTCCACTGTTCATGAGCCCTTTTGAATTGGGCAAGTTGACATAATAGCAGGGTAAATCTAGAGGCTCTAGGGCAAAGTATATAGCGGTAAGGGGGGGGGCTTTTGAAAAATGTGATTCGGTGAATGAGCTTATTACATGAATGACTCACTGACTCAATGAAGACTGATTTATTAGATGACTGAGTTGAGTCAGTGACTTCGTTAGAAATAATATACCTACAACAACATCTGGATAAGAAATAATACAATTCCAAGCTGCTCGAATCAATCTGGAGTTATTTTGCAAACGCGCTAAAAAAAAAAAGGGACGCGTGTAGTCACGTGGTTTTATAAAATATGAGACGCAGTTTACATCTTTCTGAAACAAAGTCACTAATACAGTTTACATCTTTCTGAAACAAAGTCACTGATACAGTTTACATCTTTCTGAAACAAAGTAACTAATACAGTTTACATCTTTCTGAAACAAAGTCGCTAATACAGTTTACATCTTTCTGAAACAAAGTCCCTAATACAGTTTACATCTTTCTGAAACAAAGTCACTAATACAGTTTACATCTTTCTGAAACAAAGTCACTAATACAGTTTACATCTTTCTGGAACAAAGTCGCTAATACAGTTTACATCTTTCTGAAACAAAGTCACTAATACAGTTTACATCTTTCTAAAACAAAGTCCCTAATACAGTTTACATCTTTCTGAAACAAAGTAACTAATACAGTTTACATCTTTCTGAAACAAAGTCCCTAATACAGTTTACATCATTATGAAAAAAAGTCCCTAATACAGTTTACATCTTTCTGAAACAAAGTCCCTAATACAGTTTACATCTTTCTGAAACAAAGTCACTAATACAGTTTACATCTTTCTGAAACAAAGTCACTAATACAGTTTACATCTTTCTGAAACAAAGTCACTAATACAGTTTACATCTTTCTGAAACAAAGTAACTAATACAGTTTACATCTTTCTGAAACAAAGTAACTAATACAGTTTACATCTTTCTGAAACAAAGTCACTAATACTATCGTTTTTATCGCTAATGTATTTTAAAGGTCAAGAACAGGGAAGTTCGAAATATGTCCCATTGCTCATGGTGGAAGTCTTGGAGGGGGGGTGACACCCTGAATTTTCCAGTGACATCAAAGGTGGTGACGCCACTGGGCATAAGAATCGTTACCAAGCACTGTTCGTCGTTATCGGTACATGAGATTGAGGGGAGAGGGGGTGAGGCTGCTCATTTAGGGCCGTTGTTAGCTCTTCGGGGATCCTGGACAGACCTCCAGTGATGTTTTTGGTGTCTGCAGACGAAAACAATTTATACTGAAAATTGGGGAAAAGTGGCCATGACAATAGGACCCTCTACTCATTTCCATAGTTTCGCCATCTGTACGAAAGGACCTTGAACTCCTAAACAACATCGCGTTCTCTAAACTCACATATTTTAATAATAACAAGTAAATGTATTGGTTCTTTTAACTAAAAAACGTTGTGCGACTGGGCTAGATATTCATATGTATAATTTAGTGGAAACATAATCCACACGAAAACATCTGTGATGGTCGGGCCATCACAATTATTGGTCCCACGGGATATATGACATTTTCATGACTTGTCTGAATATTGTGACGCAATGAGGTAGTACGAGACACTGGATTATGTGTTGGATTAAACGTGGTAGATACATAGGAACTAGGGGATTATCGATACATAATTTTTGCCTTAGCTGCGGTTTAAATACCGACCTTGGTAATAATAGTCAGTACATTGGAAATTGGATAAAAAAAATTGTCAGTATATTTGAAACAGCAAATATCGGAATATGTGAACAGACTCATGGAGTGTCTATCGGCCGAAATAAAATATAAAGTCTCTGTCTATTCATATGTGACCACAGATACTTACTAAAGGCAATGTTTTTATTTTGTAAACAAAGTTGATGCGACTGGCCTGTCGTTTTAATCAAAGAATGACGTCATTTAAAAAGATGTACGACACTGTCCGATACATTGACAGAAATGGGTGCCACCATCATTAAGGGGAAATCAATAGAAATCATCATCAGAAATCCGGGAGGTAATACGATCACGGAGGAAATACCATCACGGAAGTAACACCATCACGGATGCAATACCATTATAGAGGTAATACCGTCATGGACGTAATACCATCAACGACGTAACTGCTATTGAAGGTCCTACCATCAGTAAAGTGTTGTCATCAAGAATGTGACGCCATCACAGATGTGATCCCATCAGAATGTAAAACTGATTTATAAAAATCATGAAGTCTCTCTCTCTCTCTCTCTCTCTCTCTCTCTCTCTCTCTCTCTCTCTCTCTCTCTTGTGACGCAAATGATAATAGGTTTACATCTTTTGAGGTTTTTAAGATGGTTTAGAAGTCACAAAAGTAAATTACTCAAGCCTCAACGGTCATGCATCTAACGGCTTTCAGCTGCCATCGTTGAATCAAATCTTTAAGCAACCAAGGTTGACAGTGGAATAAAATGACGTCAACAATTACCTGGGGAATTCGGAGAAAGCTGCAGGCGTGGAAGAAGAAGGAAAGATTTAGTGGCCCTGAATAATGTCCCTAAACGAAACCACAAAGTGAATTCCCGCTGTCGTAAAGATGTGAATGTTGGATTAGAGATTATTTTACGTTGTTAAATGTTGAGGAAGAGATTATCTTACAATGTTAAATGTTGGGGAAGAGATTATTTTACAATACAAATTAAATGTTGATTTAGAGGCTATCTTCAATATTAATTGAAGCGTTTTAGTCCAGACAACATCTTTGCTATAACTAGTAATATATATATATATATATATATATATGTGTGTGTGTGTGTGTGTGTGTGTGTGTGGCCCCCAAGGACTAAGAGAACTTGACCTACTTTACTAAATAAAGCGTTTAGAGTCATAGTAGCCTAACCTAGTCTGGCTTAAAACGCTTCAAATGTTGATACATAGATTATTTTACAATGTTGATATTCAATTTAGAGATTATCTTAGGATATAAGACCTAAATGTTGATTAAGAGACTAAACACAATAAGAAATGTTGAGCAAGAAATGATCTAATTTTTTTTAAAACTTAAATGTTAACATGGAACAACCCAATCTGTTAGAAATTATAAGATATGCACGAGCGGAGTCGTTCTTATATTTTTGGGGGCATAAGCAATGGTACTTTTTGTGGCCATAGGCAATGGTACATTTTGGGGCCATAGACAATGGTACATTTTGGGGCCATAGACAATGGTACATTTTGGGGCCATAGACAATGGTACATTTTGTGGGCCATAGACAATGGTACATTTTGGGCCATAGACAATGGTACATTTTGTGGGCCATAGACAATGGTACATTTTGGGGCCATAGACAATGGTACATTTTGTGAGCCATAGACAATGTTACATTTTGGGGCCATAGACAATGGTATATTTTGTGGGCCGTAGACAATGGTACATTTTGGGCTATAAACAATGGTACATTTTGGGGGCCATAGACAATGGTACATTTTGGGGCCATAGACAAGGTACATTTTGTGGGCCATAGACAATGGTACATTTTGTGGGCCATAGACAATGGTACATTTTGGGGCCATAGACAATGGTACATTTCGGGGGTTCTAGAGGGATGAAGTTTGGGGGTTCCTGACAAAAGACGTTGTTCTAAATGAATGAGTGTTACAATGGACGCTGCACGTTCCTCGTTATGAAACTGTGACACTAGGATGTAACATGACTTTGTAAAGAGTAACTAAAAGATGCATATCCGTTTTTAAGTATGTATATGCCCTAGTAAGTTACTTCTCAGATATGATTCAGGGCCCTAGGAAGAGACTTTTCAGATATGTTTCGGGGCCCCACTTTCCCTTAACAACTTCTCTTGCTACTCATCCTAAAGAACGGCTCTGGCCACTGACCCTAAAGAACAGTTCTGGCTACTGGTCCATAAGGCATGCTCTGGCTACTGGTCCATAAGACATGCTCTGGCTACTGGTCCATAAGACATGCTCTGGCTACTGGTTCATAAGACATGCTCTGGCTACTGGTTCATAAGACATGCTCTGGCTACTGGTTCATAAGACATGCTCTGGCTACAGGTCCATAAGACATGCTCTGGCTACTGGTCCAAAAAAAACTGCTCTGGCTACTGGTTCATAAGACATGCTCTGGCTACTGGTCCAAAAGAAACTGCTCTGGCTACTGGTTCATGAGAACTGCTCTGGCTACTGGTCCATTAGAATTACTATGCCTGCAGATCAAGGGTGCTACAATTTATTAAATATTTAAAGTAGTGTATTACATATATTCCATGAACGGAATGAAACTTATGAAATAAATTAATTGAGAGGGAAATTGTGATTTTTTGTACGAAAGCTGCAGACTCTAGCGTTTAGTAATTTATAAGAATGAAGTGTCGATTTATAACTCTAGAAAAAAATATCTATTATATTTTTTTTTAAAATCAAGGTAGAAAACTTATATAACATATTAACTCCTGATGAACTATATATATTTAAAATTAATGACTGTTACAAATGATGCTACTTAATCCATTCTGATCAACTCAAAAAATATTGAACTGTTTTTTTTTTCTGTGATGTTCCTTTGTTTAAAATTAATCAGCGCCTTAGGGGCTGTCCATAATTTACGTCAACAAATTTTTGGCGATTTTTACCTCCCCCCCCCCCTTGTCAACAACTTGTCAAACTTCCAGAGACCCCCCCTATACAATTACGTCAACATTTGTTAACCCCCCCCCCTAAAAAGATGGCTTCCAAAATTTTTATGTGGCAAAATTAGTAGGAATATAGTTAGTTTAATTAAAATACTGAATGTTAGGCGAGTGTGTAACACAAGACTACAAACGCTGCTTAATTTTCCTCTTTATTAAGTAATTATATTAAATTTAAAAAAGTAACATTGTTGACGTCAACTTTTCTTGAACTCCCCCCCTCCCCCTTGTCAAAAATGTTCTAACCCCCCTCCCCCCTATTTTGTTGACGTAATTAATGGACAGCCCCTTATCAGGGTAAACGTATTTTAGTTCGCGAGTAATTTAATTCTCAATATCCAATTTCTCCAGAGTAAGTTACGTGTACTTAAGACTTTGGACATAAAGCACCGACCTGCCTACGTTGGAATAGCTGATTACGTGTATTGACCGAACTATTTTAGGTGCTGATTTTTGTCTGTGATCGGACTCTTTTTTTCCCCATGCTAGAAAGTCATCAAGGAAAAGGTAGATAACTAGTAAAAAATCTTTTTATATTATTTATTCATACACGCAGATTATTTCCCATGAGTATGAGTTCAAGGAAGTTTAAATGTTTACAAACAAAAAGAAAATGCCTCATTTCGAAAATTTGAAAATACAAAACACACACTCGAAAAATAAATCAGTTGAGAAAAAATGTACTAGCTCAATATTTGTTTTTTTTTTTAACGTTTACTGAGAAATTTTGAGTTGAATGTATAAAGATACAATGTCGCTAACATAATATTATTATAGAAAAATACAATATAGCCAAGAAAGCTAACATAAAATTATCACAGAAAGATAAAATGTAGCTGGAATGATACAACATAGCTAACATAAAACTATTATGTAGTTTCAGTTCCCAAATTGTTTCACGTACAGATGGCGCTAAGCGCATTGCAAATATCACCACAGTCCAACTAGAAGATTAGAAAAATCTGAATCAACCCAAGAATTTTTGTTTTTTATTGTGAACTCTTCTACAAATATTAAGTCCTTTTGGTCAATACTAAAATGAGTGAAGGCACATGGTGATAACAAACACTATGGCAGGCTACATACACTTTGTATTTAAAGCTCAATATTAAAATACTGCTCCACAAAATCTACTCACAATGAATGTAACATTGTCCAGCGATTCCTGAAATTTTAAACTCAATGAACCATGTTTTTCAAACACTTTTCCTACCCACACCCCCATATTTTACACTTTAATATGTTTTTTAATATTTTACTTCTTTGCTCGATCGCAGTTCATTCTTAGATTTATGTTTAGACAAAAGTCTGACATTTTAACAGCCACTGAAATCTCGAATGATCATTTGTTTGATAATTGATATGTTGATCTTCTGTTAAATTTCATCAAAAGACTACGAATTTCAGTTAATATTTTGTGCAAACTATTTATTTTATTGAATTACAAAATTTTCTAAAATTTCTAAACTTTAGGTAAAAAGTGATGATTAACACAAAAAAAAGTTTGCCGGAAATGAAAGAAATATTCCATTTTTTTTAATAAATTACTTCAAAATACGCCAGATTCATAAACAACATATACAAAATTTTATACAACATATACAAAATTTTATACAACATATACAACATTTTATACAACATATAAAACATTTTATACAACATAAAACTTTATTTGCATTTAATAACTTTTTTCTGAATTAAAAAAAAAGTTTTCGAATGGGGGGGGGGGACTCTAAAAAGGTAATGTGCCCCGGGCGCGAGTTAAGCTCGCTACGCAACTGTTTGATATGATGCCTATTTGGTACTAAACGTAGAGCCAGAATTAACGGATTGTGTAATTGAAGCTATATACTCTTGAAGGCTATAATCGTGTATTCGCCTTAATTAAAATGTTTTTCGATTGCATTCGATTTTCCCCTGTTTTCTAATTGATCTGAAATTGCCATTTTCATTGTTAGTGCAATATGCTTTCTGGAAAAAAAAAGCACAATCTAATAAGTTACTAATATCCAATTATTGTTTATTAATGTAACTTGATTTAGATAAATACAATTTTGTAAATGTTACTTCTAATACAGGAGTTAACTGCAGAACAATTGCTGTTGAATGTTTTTTGGCGTGAGACTTGAAAATGATAAAATAAAAACTTGTGATTGATAAGGATGCTTGAGAGATCCCCAAATAGCGAACGATAACTCTTTTAATATTAAAATTTGTCAGGCTAGCTTATATTGTTTCCCTTTTTTTTATTTGTTAACGAGAAAATACTTTTAATGGTACTTTATTATATTTTTAATGCTAATATTTTCATAATAAAAATTGGTTAGAAAGTATAGCTATTTTTGTTGACTGTAAGTTGTAATTTATTATTTCAGTGATTATTGACATAATCTTTTTTAGAGTGAATTTTTCATTAAAAAATATTTCACTGAGTGAATGTGAAAAATTTTACTATTTTTTAAATTTAAAGAAATCATTTAGTATAAATGAATACGAGTGAACTTGTCCATCACTCTAGACAGGCTGGAAAATGATTCTGTAAAACTCACATGAATGAGTTTCTCAATGAAGATTGGGATAAGTGATTCGCTTTATTGAGCTAATGAGACAACTACTGACTGGGGTAAAAAAAATTTCCCATAATTATTGATGGTACAAGGGCCTAAGGACATTTCATTTTAAAAAAAAAAAGAAGTGTAAAATGAGTTCCTGTGGGGGCCCAATTTCCTGGTTTCTACTTCTTCATTAAACACGCACACTGAGTAATTTCATTTTGGCCAAGTCTTTCAATAAATCTGTGTATCCGAAAATGAGTCAACTACTTCGTGCACTATTGATATCGATGCTAATCAATTCAAACGATCTTGCATCACTGAGCAGCTTTCAACATAAGCAAAAGTTACTTCTGTTTTCTATAAACAAGTCAGACTGTCTCACATTTTGTTAGTTTGAGTGAGAAGAAATTCCAGAAAATAACTCGCTTCTGAAGAATCTCCCTTTGGTAGATACATTCTATACCATACATAAGATGAATGTTTTAAGTCTATGACATACAAGTTGCCTCCATGTCTACATCCTTACTTTACATGAGATGATCATTATAGTCTATGTCTCTATGACATACAAGTTGCCTCCATGTCTTAATTCTTACTTTACATGAGATGATCATTATAGTCTATGTCTCTATGACATACAAGTTGCCTCCATGTCTTAATTCTTATTTTACATGAGATGATCATTATAGTCTATGTCTCTATGACATACAAGTTGCCACCATGTCTTAATTCTTACTTTACATTGATGAATATTTTAAGTCTATCACATACTACAGGTTGCCTTCATGTCTACATCCTCTCTATACAATATCTGAATAAAGGGTCAAGAAAAATATCTCCCTATTGCTTACTAGCGACTACCTATAGACAGAAAGACCATCTATTGAAAATACTCAACTCATAATTTAACAATAAAGAGTGTTCAAAATGATTTTATTGCCAATCATTCAGTTGTGATAAATATTGCACTTTGTGACAAATTTCTAAAAAAAAAAAAGTTTGTCGAGCTTATAAGAATTAATTCATACAGAACATTTTATTTAAAATAAGTTTAAGTATTTGAATTACATTTTGTACAAAAATTAAAGAAATTCTAGATATCTGTCCAACACATGATGAAATAATAGACATACTAAAAATACACAGAACAGTGAAATAGAATTTTCTCTTAAATAATCGGTATACACCCTTGATGGAATATTTGTATGTAAGGAATTTCGCGATTGCTGAAAATCATGTAAGACTGTAACTGAAATAATTCTATACATTCTACTTAATCGGTACAGTAAGATATTAATCATTGTTTTTGAAACATAGTGCAACAGCTCACACTGATATAACAAAAAGTTCCACACAAAATAAAGTCAAGTCTCAGTTTATGCTGAAGAGAGAAACATTTCATCAGAATGATGGGAGAAACATTTAATCAGAATGATGGGAGAAACATTTCATCAGAATGATGGGAGAAACATTTCATCAGAATGATGGGAGAAACATTTCATCAGAATGATGGGAGAAATATTTCATCAGAATGATGGGAGAAACATTTCATCAGAATGATGGGAGAAATATTTCATCAGAATGATGGGAGAAATATTTCATCAGAATGATGGGAGAAACATTTCATCACAATGATGGGAGAAACATTTCATCAGAATGATGGGAGAAACATTTCATCAGTGTGAAAAAAAAAACTGGAACACTTTCCATAATTTCAAAATATGCATTAATTATAAAAAAAATGCATTAAAAATTATTTCAACGTCTACCTTTATAATTTCTTCTCTTTTATCCTGAATAATGCAGCAAATTGCTAATGCTGAGTATTAAGTGCAAATAAATAAACACAGCAAAAATTTTTGTCTAAATTGGTATTAAAAATATAACTTAAGACCTTTAATTTTAAAAAAATCAATGTGTGTGGTAAATAAATGAAAAAATATTTGGAATTTAATAGAATTTCACATCATTCATCACAAGAATATCACTGAATAATTCAATTATCACTGTGGCTGAATGTTCCATGATGCTGCCATCATCTCACACAAACACACACAAAAAGATGTATCATACACATCATGCGGTTAATGGTTACTGGAAATTTCTACTCGACTTTGTTTACATTCACTGGTGACTTGAATGAAACATTTTATGAAATATGTACAACTGAACCAGAAAACTGATAACAACAGTTTCTTCTAATGTTGACATTTGACCCAGTCTCTGGTTTATAGTCCAGCAATATTTCAATTTATTTTCAACTTTCTTACTAAAATATACCTTTTTTTTTTTTTAAGAATTGAAAATACATACATTGTCTTAAATTTCTGATGATTTACAACAAAACAAAAAAACTTTCTACATACACTGTACACAGTATATAATTTATAAGAAAAATAATTTTACCATCACAGAGATATCATTATTTTTACTAAAGTTCCAGTGGACCATTTATCTTTCCAAGTTTGGTTTAATAATATTGACTACATGGTACACAAATAAATAACATAAATAGTACACATTTTTTTTTTAGTTTTATGAAAACTTTAGATTTCATGACAACTCGTAGCGAATTTATTTTAACAAGCACTGATCCCTAAATAAAATATACAGTATTTTGTTTTTATGAACTAAACTTACTCAATGATGAATAATAAACTTAATAATGACTAATAAACTTAATGATGAATTAAGAAAATATCATGTAGAAGCTGTGTAAATAAAATTGTATAACATAAAAAAGGAAACTCATTGTAATTGAAACTACTGTTTTAAGATGGCAAAACCATCCCAGTATGAATTACTCCATTAGCACTGATTGATTACAAAAAAAATTACAAAACAAAATTATTTATTGGTTCAAACCACTTAATCACGTCAAAAACATTAAACAGCCAAAGTACAATCACACTTCTGTTGGTATACACAATGTTTTGGCTCTACCCAAATATTTAAAGGAATACTGCACAGTGCATCTTGCTTGACTTCACCTAATACTGGGAATGTTAAACAGAACCCCAACGAGTTGAATCACCAGTTGAAAATTAATAACTGGAGCTGCCTAACCTTGAAAGTGTTTCTAAAATTAAAGATGTTGATACAAAAGGAACTGATGGCATAACAATCGTGGTAAGTGATATGGAAGACCTCTACAACATTCTCCAAACAGTCAAATGCCAAAATGCATCTTGAAACAAAACAAGGACTAAGCACCCTGAACACTGTTGTGCGCATGTAACCACTTGTTATAAGTTGGCAAGATGAGAAAAATACAGAGCATATCTTATTTATTTACATAAAAATGATAAATAAAATAGTTTTATCTTTTCCATTTCACTGGACATTTTTAAAAAAAAACAACAACTGAAGAGTCTAAGTGCAAAAAAAATTGGAAAAACAAATGAATTTTTAACACAGCATTTTACTTGCGATCTAATGAATTAAACTTTTTGGAATTGTTAAAGACTGTTCCATTATCAGTAAACATGTAATAAGATTATCATAATGTTGAAGACAAGAAAAGTTTCCAGCAGGGGATAGAAATAACTCTCAATTTTGTGACTATGCCTCCTTTACCCCATGACCTCTAAATATGTAAATGAGTGCTGGATTCATTGGATATCATTCTATGAAATGGTTGAAATTTAATTTAAAAACTGGGTAATATTAAAAAAAAATACGGTAGGCTCATATATGTATTAAGCTGTGTTTGTATGGCAACCCAATGGAATGAAATATGCTGAGTGTATCAAATATTACATGACAAAATGTTCAGTTAAGGCAACAAGCATGGCTCTATAAAACGTCATCAAAATTACATCACAATTGAATCAGTGCTACAAAGAAAGAAATGTTTAACCTACACAAAACATAGCTCCAACATTATGTTGCTGTTGTTATACATTATATGTAGCAGTGAGTATTTACTAAACAAAGTGCCATCCACATTGGTGTCCTCTTAACAATGTCATGCTGACACAAGGCAGATAAGATGGGCTGTTTTTCCTCCTCCCACCATATTCCAGTAAGACTGATAATCCACTGTCATCATAAATATCGGGGCAATGTTCCACATCTTGCTTTAATATGTAAATTAGTACTAGATGAACGATCACAAGTTGATGTCTTCTGACTCCAGGACAAGTTTCCCATCAATGTCACTGTCATTGTCCAAGAGGTCGGCTATTATTTCAAAATTCTCATCTGATGTCACACTGCTCTCTCTGTCAGCACTCGCAGTAGCGGCTGGCTCGGGAATGGCAGTTGACGATAAGGATAAACTTGTTGGAGGATTGGCCAGGGCTTGAGAGGCTGTGGTAGTTGTGGGAGCAGCAGATATGGATAATTTGGTGGGAGCAGCAGATATGGACAATTTGCTGAGTCTGACAACTTCCTGTGACATAAATTCTAAATCCTGAAAACAAAATAGCAAAGACCATTAATATGATGCAATCAAAGAAAATTAAGTAACAATAAATGGTTAAGAATCAAAAATATTATATGCAATTTACAGCACTAGCCCCAAACTAAGCTTTTTAAAAACTTTAATGACTCAGAATATTAACAAAGATTTTAAGCAAATTCTAATTTGGAATATGAAATTAAGTTGTAATTTTATCATTCAGTGTCTAATTTATGTCTTGTAGTTTTGAGTACTGCTCACATGGGCTGGTTTCAGCTTATTTCATGTTGAAACTTTAGTTTTTATATCTGATTATTAATGGAAGGGAGGCAAATTTTAATGGTTGTTCAGAATATATTCTAGCTTCTAATGTTATTAAATTTTTAGGTATATCCTTTAGTTTTCTTAAAAATCATAAATGGCAAAAATTCTGATTTTTTGCTACATCTCGTTTTCAAATACACTACATGTAGTACCAATTTGATCTATGAAAATTTTGTTATAATACATTTTTTTAAATATTTACATCAACGTAAATGGTGATTTATTTCTGTTTAAAATGATTAGACACTAGTCAAGATTATTTAAAAAATACAAATTCATGGATCTAGTTGTAATTGGGGGAAGTGAGGGTGGGGGGGGGGTGTTAGGGTACATACTCGTACAACATTTCTATACATGCACATAAATCTGATACTCGTACAACATTTCTATACATGCACATAAATCTGATACTCGTACAACATTTCTATACATGCACATAAATCTGATACTCGTACAACATTTCTATACATGCACATAAATCTGATACTCGTACAACATTTCTATACATGCACATAAATCTGATACTGGTACAACATTTCCATACATGCACATAAATCTGATACTGGTACAACATTTCCATACATGCACATAAATCTGATACTGGTACAACATTTCCATACATGCACATAAATCTGATACTGGTACAACATTTCCATACATGCACATAAATCTGATACTGGTACAACATTTCCATACATGCACATAAATCTGATACTGGTACAACATTTCCATACATGCACATAAATCTGATACTGGTACAACATTTCCATACATGCACATAAATCTGATACTGGTACAACATTTCCATACATGCACATAAATCTGATACTGGTACAACATTTCCATACATGCAGATAAATCTGATACTCATACAACATTTCCATACATGCACATAAATCTGATACTGGCACAACATTTCTATACATGCACATAAATCTGATACTGGTACAACATTTCCATACATGCACATAAATCTGATACTGGTACAATGTTTCCATCCATGCACATAAATCTGATACTGGTACAACATTTCTATACATGCACATAAATCTGATACTCGTACAACATTTCTATACATGCACATAAATCTGATACTCGTACAACATTTCTAAACATGCACATAAATCTGATACTCGTACAACATTTCTATACATGCACATAAATCTGATACTCGTACAACATTTCTATACATGCACATAAATCTGATACTCGTACAACATTTCTATACATGCACATAAATCTGATACTCGTACAACATTTCTATACATGCACATAAATCTGATACTCGTACAACATTTCTATACATGCACATAAATCTGATACTGGTACAACATTTCTATCCATGCACATAAATCTGATACTGGTACAACATTTCTATACATGCACATAAATCTGATACTGGTACAATGTTTCCATCCATGCACATAAATCTGATACTGGTACAACATTTCTATACATGCACATAAATCTGATACTCATACAACATTTCTATACATGCACATAAATCTGATACTGGCACAACATTTCTATACATGCACATAAATCTGATACTGGCACAACATTCCTATACATGCACATAAATCTGATACTGGTAGAACATTTCTATACATGCACATAAATCTGATACTCGTACAACATTTCTAAACATGCACATAAATCTGATACTCGTACAACATTTCTAAACATGCACATAAATCTGATACTCGTACAACATTTCTAAACATGCACATAAATCTGATACTCGTACAACATTTCTATACATGCACATAAATCTGATACTGGTAGAACATTTCCATACATGCACATAAATCTGATACTGGCACAACATTTCTATACATGCACATAGATCTGATACTGGTAGAACATTTCTATACATGCACAGAAATCTGATACTGGTACAACAGCACATATCTGGACATCAATGTATAACAGCCTCACCCTCTGTAGGTGCATATTTTTGGTCAAGGTTTCCTCCAACATACTCTGCAGCTTCTTGTTCATGTCTTGTGTATGCTGGGTGTGGTCAATGTTTTTCACAAGGTCCATCACCTTCTTCAAGGTCAGCTTATCCTCATGAGAGTTGCTGTGCCTAGGACCTGTGGAGGAATCATAAGTAATTTATTCTGAGAAACTCGTCACTTTTTATATCTCATCCAAAATCGTCTTATTTCTTATGGTGATGTTATTTTTTTTCAGCAGTTCAGCTAGCCAACAACTAAGTACATGTACATAGATTAATCATTCTGATTGCTAAATATTATTTTATACAGGACAGATAACACCATTAGTTCAAATAAACAATTTACCATTAAACATTACAAACAATAAACAAGAAATATGATTGTTAAGACCGCTATCCCCTTCAATACCACAGTATTCAATACCTTCATGTTCCCTTCATCCCCACCCCTTAAAGGGGAACATAGATCAAAGCGACCGAGTGGTCATCCTTTAGCCTTTATGGATTATATTGAACGAACCATTAACAATGATGAAATAAAAAAAAACTGTAAAATTAAAAAATGAACTATCATTCAACATCATGCACTCGGCGTCAATATGACTTAACGCATAGTTTGTTGCAATCATTCTTCCAAGATCACTGATTGTTACAGTGTATTCATGTAAAGATCAATTTAAAAAGAGGTCTCTCACCTGTTCGACTATTCATCACGTAGTGCTCAATTATGGAAGTTTTCTTCAACAAGTCCTCAGCCATACAGGCATTGCTGGTTTCTAAATGACTGACCTAAAGATTCACAGAATTATTCAGAAGAAATGTCTTCAGCTCAACAGGCATGGCATGTAATGATTCAAGTTTAAGCTCCATTGAAATATAACATAGAACTGATTTTAAAAATACGAGTATAAAAACCAATTCAATTTACAAGGATAAAAAAAATATCTAATCAACTCACCTTCTCTTCCAGAGACCACTTTTCCTGCTGGAGCTGACCGATTCTTCTAAACAGGTCAGAGATCTCATCTTTAGTACTTGATTCACTATCCTGACTGTTCACACCAGAAGTGGGAGACTGGCATATAATACAACAAAACCATAGTTATTGGTTGGTGATACTACACAAGACTGACATATAATACAACAAAACCATAGTTATTGGTTGGTGATACTACACAAGACTGACATATAATACAACAAAACCATAGTTATTGGTTGGTGATATTGCACAAGACCGTCTTTTCAACTCAGCTTGAAATGATAATAAATAATTTCATCAAGTAATACAACTTGCAAAATAAAAACTCTTATTAATTTTTTAACGCTATGGCCAAATGTTGTGGGGCAGATGGCCAAGTGGTGTAGATACTCGCATGTCAACCTGATAGCCCTGGGTTCGATACTCTGTGAGAACAATGGAAATTTTTAACAGGTAAAATTAGTTTCAAAATCATTTCACAAGTACACCTAGCTTTAAATGGGTGCCTGACTTAAGTCGGGGAAGTAAAGGCGGCTAGGCGTTGTGCTAACCACACAACCCCTTCATATGCCGAGGTTATAGAAACAGATGAATTCTACACTTCATCTTCCCAGATGGCCCACTAGGGCTAAGGGAACTTAACTTTTTTATGGCCAAATGTTAAAGTAGAAACAATATAAAAAGCCTGTTAAAGGCAATTCTTGAACTAGTAAGCAGATACTAATGAAAATTTATATAAATCACCTGTGGTCCACTAGCCACTGAATCTTTACTAAGTCCACTGGCTGCTGCTCCCCAAGATGATAAGGAGCTAGAATTAAAGAAATAGTGATATTAACTACAACTATCTTCACATGCCATCAGATTTTCTTAATACATGAATGTTTTGGCAAATAAACTAGCATGTTTAAATTTCTTTTCCACAAAGTGATGCAGGTATGAAAAAAAAAATAACAAAGAGAGAGAGTCATGAAGAGTTACCACAATTACCTTGTTTCTTGAATATCACTGTCTGGTGTACGAAATAAATCAACCACATCTGAAAAATCATTTTTAAATGTCACATAAATTTCACAATATTTCCTAACAAGTTGTTACAACCGTCAAATAAAACAATACAATAAAGATACTCACTTTTATTGGTTTCTTCAGAGAGAACCTCCTGCAATTTAGATTGAAGTTTTTCTGCTCTTTTTCTTTCTGCATGAAGCTGGCGTTTTAAGTCTTTTATCTGAGGACACGGACAATAAAAGTAGTAATCTTGTTTTTACCACAGCAATTGTTAAGCCACTATTAGAGATGGAGATATAAAAATGTAACATGTAAGGAAGTATGGTTTGGTCTTTTTTCTTTTTTTAGGAAAATATATGGGCCAGTATAGGACAATAACGAGTGGAGAAGTAGAACCAATTTCAGAACTGTACGAACTATACGAAGAGCCAAAGATAACAGCTGAAATCAAAATGAATAGATTGAGGTGGATAGGGCACATAGAAAGAATAGAAAACAACAGAGGTCCAAAAGCAATATATAAGGCAACACCCTATGAGAAAAGGCCTAAAGGCAGACCAAGAAGCAGATGGTTAGAGGAAGTGGAGAAAGATGTTAGAGCCATAGGAGTGAGAGAGTGGAGGAAGAAGACCATGGATCGGGAAAAGTGGAGGAGTAGTATTGCAGGCCAGAGTCCTAAATGGGATGTAGAGCCAAAGGAAGAAGAAGAAAGAAGAGTAAAGAAATATATTTGAAAGCACACTCACCATTGTGATACCCTTTTTCTCATGAACTTTTTTTTCATCTTCCATATCTTTAATTTCCTGGCATACAGATGAAAAAAAGGTTCATAAATTTAAAATTATGGTATTCAAAAAAAATATTCAACCGACACTAGAGTTTTTTTTCATTAAACTTTCAAGTCTGATGAAATACAAGTACAAGTAGGATGTAGAGTCAAGCTGTGTAGAGCGCACAACTGTCAAACTTGGGAGTCTCAGGTTCGAACCACATTTAGGACCTTCGGATTTTTTCAGGAGCTGGTGAAAGTTTCAATGGATACCTGACTTATGTTTGTGAAGTAAAGACAGCTGGGCATAAAACTGGCCACACAACTATTTAATATGTGGTGGCTACTGAAACTGATGAATTCTACACTTCATCTGCTCCAATGAGCCATCAAAAGCTTAAGGGAACTTTATGCCCTTACTTTTTAGTTCCATTCACCCATGTTAAATAAATCTAAAGTTACTTGGTTAAATTGTATAGATTTTTATCAATATTATTTGACTACTACAATTCATTAAGGAATTACTCATTTTTATAATTACTAGGTACTTTAACAAAATCCATGAACAGACGCTAATTTTAACATTATTTATATGTTTAGGAGAGACATATAGGTTTGACCCAACAGTTAAATGAAGTGACCAAAGATTTTTCTCATTAAGACACAGAGAAAGTAGCAGATGAGAAAGTAGCAGACGAGAAAGTAGCAGATGAGAAAGTAGCAGATGAGAAAGTAGCAGATGAGAAAGTAGCAGATGAGAAAGTAGCAGTTGAGAAAGTAGCAGATGAGAAAGTAGCAGATGAGCTTGTTTAATTTCACTAAAAGCAGAAGTTGATAAATGCAGTAAAGAAACGACCATGACAAGATGGTTTAAGTTGAATACTGAGCCAGCTTAATTGGACAGTACATGTGCTAACACATAAACAACTCTACTATTTCTGTGCCAGTTTAGTTGGACAGTACATGTGCTAAAACATAAACAACTCTATTTCTGAGTCAGTTTAGTTGGACAGTACATGTACTAACACATAAACAACTCTATTTCTGTGTCAGTTTAGTTGGACAGTACATGTGCTAACACATAAACAACTCTACTATTACTGTGTCAGTTTAGTTGGACAGTACATGTGCTAACACATAAACAACTCTACTATTTCTGTGTCAGTTTTGTTGTTGGGTTTACGAATGTGCATACTTTTTTTAAATAATAGAAAGAAAAATAGATACAAAATGCATCTTAATTGTTTTTTTTTATAAATTTTCATTCATTTTTTAATCACGGTTTTATGCTATGACTAGACTTTAAAATGCCGAAAAAATAGTTATTGACTAAGTAATATGCATTTAAAACCTAGGCATGACAATACTTAAACTAAACACATGTACTGTAAATATTAACATCCACAAAAAGTAACTTATTTCTGGGGTCAAACTATTACATCTATCCAATGGAATAAAAGAATGAATCCTCACATAAAACAGCAAAAATTTTTTACTTGAATTTAAATGAATAACTGAGCTTGATAGTAACAAAACTAAAACCACAGTGAAAAAACAAACTGTCAACACATACAAATGATTTAAAATGATTAATTGTATGGATAGCAGGATAGAGCAGGGTGAGGGCGCCAGTTACCATCTTTTGTAAACTAATTGTAAACAATTGACAGAGATCTTTACTTGTCTACACTTAGTAGTGAAAATGATAACCTAAAAATTTAGCAAAATCCATAAACTAGAGCAAGAATTAACTCATGAATCCTTGCTAATATACAGAGGTCATTTAAAATCATAATTGATATTAGGAATCAAAGGATGAAAAAATTAATTGAGGTTGATAATAATTTGGTTAAAAGTGAAAATAAATACATGTATTATACAATTTTTTACCTGTTTTAAATCATCTATGTTAACCTTCATGGATTCAATATCACTGTTTAACTTTGATTCCCTCTCCTTCCAGTCATCCAAAGCCTTTTCTATTTTACTTGCTTCACTATTTATTTCTTCTGCATGCTTTAATACTAATTCATTAATCTGTGAGCTATGTTGTGCCATCATTGAAGATTTCTCTTCATTGAACGATGCCACTGTTGATTCCAGCTGAGCCTGTAATAAAAAAATATTAAATCTTTTAGTAGATGCCTACCACATCATTTAAACCAGTGGTCCATGGATCAAATGGTACTGGGCCGCCCAAGAAACATTAAATTATTACCTTTTTATTTATTGTGGTGTATTTCTATCGAGTGCGGCTTTCCATGGACAAGAGGTTAACTGTGAGGTGCGCGGGATCGGCATAGGTAAATCGACCCAATCTAAAATTTATCAAATGTCGTTCGGTCCACAGCTAGATAAAGGTTGGGGAAACCACTGACTTAAACAGTACATTAGTACAAACGGCTATATTCATTCAAAAGTATATATGCATTAAACATGACCAACTGAAACTTATGACATGCAATTAAAAATATTTCACAAAATAAAGTCTCCAAAATATGTCTGACATCAATATTTCAGAATTAGTCACAGATAGCATTTTTAAATCATCAAATGAAAAAAATTCTCCAAAGATAAAATAGCAGAGCTCATCCTAAAAAAACTTTGTATATAAGTTCTTTGTTGATCTAATCGAAATTCTGCAAAATTTAAGTTATATAAAGTTCTCAATTATTATCTTATTTATCTTTAAATTAAATACTGATTTAATTAGATTTTAAATTACAAGGAAACACTGTTACTAAGACTAAATGTAAATTATAAAATAATCGAAGAATGTTCAATACAATTGTAAAAATGTCGCTTTAAAAGTGTGAATTAATGGCTGAATGGCTATTTTTTTTTTAAAGTGTATCCTTTAGGTTGTTAAAAGGTTCCACAAAAAAACTAATTTGTTTCTCAATTTTGTACATCGCATAATTTAAATAGCATAGACCAATTCTGAATGTCAGGTGGCCTGAAAAACATCCCGAGTAGGTCCCTACTTAAGAACAATGGTCTATATCTGCGCAAAGGTCTATATTGAACAAATACTAAAGAGCTAACAGCAAAATAAGTTTAATTTATCTTTTATAACCTAATTTACTTGTAAAAAGCTACTGTAAAATATTATCAAATAGATCCATAGTTAGACATTAGACACTCATACTGTCAAGCATGAAACTAATCCCATTAAGTTATTTCTTTTTAATTTTTTTTATTTTTAGTTTAAATTTACTTTCTTTAGGTTAGATATAAACCTGTTCATAATATATATACATGTATATATTTAAAGCTTCTCAATTTTGTTCATGATATTTACTGCAAAGACCCATATAAATTACATATTCATGAAGAATCATCTCATAGTTTCCCCTTTTTTTAATAATTAAGTCACACATTTCGCAAAGGTTTCTGCAATGTACAGACAGTAAATATATATGTTTACTCATTACAGTGTATGTGCTTGAAAATGGCTCTTTACTGATTTTTTTCCCCCTTTTCTTATAAATACAGATATCAATAAATACCTCAACTTCTTTAAGTCTTCTTTCTAACCATCCTTTGGTGTCTTCAAGTGAGCTAATTTTTTTGGTTTTCTCCTCAACTACAGCGGCATGTTTGTTCAACTCATTTATCTTTTTCTGGAAAAAATAAATTCAATAAGGACTTTAGAACAGAACTATAGATAACCAGACTTAAAAGTCGTAGTATTCATTTTCAAGGGTCAGGACTTACAGATTTGTCTTCTATTATTGCTTGCAGCCTGTCAACTTCAGCTGCATGTTTCTCCTCCATCTTAGCCACATTTTCACGATGTGCATCATATTCTTTCTGATACTTTATGGCTAATTCATCCAATAGGGCTTTCCGTTTATCAGCAACCTAAAAAAAAAAAAGTTTTATAATAAATAAATTTAGAAAACTGAAATAAATATCAATAACACAAATCGGTTCATTAAATGTTAAATTTCGGAACATAGCAGTCAGAATGTACCTTGCTTATTTCTTGCACAGACAAAATGTGTGTGTCTCTTTCCGACTGAGCTGCTCGCATCTGGCTGAGAGAATCTTCAGCTACTCGTCTGCTTTCCTAGTTATTCAGAGTGTTATTTTTCATTTTAGGTTGCATTCAAGAATGTTTTTGTTACTTAATGAAAAATACATGTATTGCTCTAACTATCCTAAATTTAAGTGGTAGACAAACTTTTTAGAAAAAAAAAAAGGCAAACTTTGATTATAAAACCAAATAACTCGAGTTATAATTTCACTTTTTTCCTCTTCTGTTAATTTTAAGTTTTTATCAAGTAATTATCATCATTAACTGTAAAAAAGAACTGTTACAATCCAGATAGAACTTTCAAGGGAACTATTTCTGGTTTGCAGGCTATAGTTTACAAATCACTGTTGTAATTTGTTGAAATAGTTTGGTCAAATATTAATTCCACTTCTAATTTTAATTTATGTGTTTGCAACAAAATATTTTCACCTTTGATTTTCATTTTAATTTCTCTTATATCCCCATAGAAAAATGTTACATGTATATTCTAATAGTATGCAGTAGAAATACGTGTATCTACAATAAAAACATTACCAAGATTTTAGCTTCACCTGTAACTGAGCTGCAAGATCCTCTCGTTCTCTGGATGTCCTCGACAACTTGTCTTTCAAGACTGTGATCTCAGCCAGAAACTTTCCACTTTGTTCCTGGAGCTGGTGACTAGCTACAATGCCTGAGGCATCCACCTGAAATATTAACATAGTAAATCTAAGTTCAGGGCGTTCACCCGATCCATTTCTTTAAACCCTATACAATGCATATTTTTATTTCATATCAAAATAAAAGAGTTTCAGTCTTAGATTTACATAGAACCTGAATACAAAAATAAAATACAACTTTTCTATTTTAATATTTAACAATTGCATAATTAAGGACATTCAGTTAATTTAAATACCAGCTAATACTGGTCAGAATTTACCTGAGTCTGGAGCTGACCCAATTGCTGCTTTAAATCTTCAATTTGTTTTTCTTTTAAACTTTGATTATGTTCAGCTTCCTGATAAGACAGCAGAAAAAAATACTAAATTATGTCATCCAGTTTTGAGAAAAAAATGTAATGATAAATGACAATTTTACTTTCTCTTTTTAAATAAAAATAATTATAAACAAGTCTAAAAACTCAAAGTCATAACCAGAACTTATCAATCTAAAACTAAATTTTGCATTTCTTCATCTCATTAAATCACTATGAAGCATTTCAAACCATACAAGCCAAAAATTACAGTGCAGGTTATTATGGCTTAAAATGCTTCTCACAATAATATATATATATATGTATATATATTTAATGCCTGATATAATGCCTGACCTTCAACGACATATATGTGTGCATTAATTCTACAGTTGACAACCCTCGGAAGTCAACATGCAACACTGAACTTACTTTTCTAATTGTCTCTATTTCAGCTTGTAGTTTTGTTATTTGGTCCTTGTAGTATTTCTGGTCCCTGTCTCTGGCTGCCTGAGTTTCTTCTAATTTGGTGCTGGAAAAGTTATTCGAAATTTAGTTTTTTCTCTGAGAACTAAAATTATTTCATGTAATATTTTATATGTTTCAATCACAGACAATAAGTTCTAATACAACTGTAAATGCTGTGAAACCTACACATATCTAAAAGCCAAACATCTAAACACTAGCTCATCAAAATTTCATAATGAAAAAACATACTGCATTGACAAATAAGACCCTGATAAAATGATAATAACAAGTGATTGTTGTTTTTTTTTATACAAGTCAGTGCTTATCTGACTTATCATTTAATATCAGCATTTAACTCCATTTAGAAGAAAACAATTTTACATAAAGTTATGCCCCTGATTATAACCACTCCACAGCTCAAACAACTTGGGATGAGAACAAAAAATTTACAGCACACTTATAATTAACTGAAGGCAACTTTGAATTTAATCCTCCCAGGTGTTGTGTTTATAATATTGATTACTTTTCCTGAGCACTTGGATTACCATTTTACCATCTCAACACTTTGCAATAGGTTGAAGATGTTTAAAATATGGTGTTTCATTTTTCCACTATTTTTTTTTCTGCTCAATGTAAATAAATGTTCTTCCTGTTTAGAGCTCTTTTTTATTTACAATAACTGTAACTGCCATTCCAAAATTCTACTTTAAAGAATCAATTTGCTGGACCTAGAAGCTGTTATAAATCCAGTTTCTACTAGTTTACAAGAGAAGTGTCCTGGAGATCAAATGAGTTGGAATTCCAACAAGGTTCATAAATATACCATTTAATTTTAGGGTACCTAGATAACAGAAATTATTTGTCACATTAAACAATTACTTGCTGTCTTTAAAAACTTGTTCTTTCTCAGCATGAAGCTGAAGATAGCTGGAACAGAAAAACACAAAATTTGTTTTTTCAATTCTTTTAACTATTTTTATAAATAGAAAAATAGATAAGGTCAAAGAAGTAACTCCAAACTAGTTGATCTTTTCTTTAGTTCAATAATTCAAATAAACAGATACATGTGTAATAAAAAGACAAAATTTTACCTTTCCTGTTTTTTCTTAAGTTTATCTGTTGCCTAAAAAAAAATAGAAAACATAATTTTAAACAGATAAACCAAAATGAATATTTTAGAGAAATTTAAGTTCATACAGAGCAACATTTAAAAATATAAATGGATAACATTATGTAAGTCCCCAAGTTATAAAAGCTGTAACCTTTTCTAACTCTTCCTGGAGAGCTGTGATTTGTTCATGACTTTCTTTCTGCAGGATAATATATGTATAAATTATTTAAAACATAAAAAATAAAAGTCGAAAACATGAAAAAATACTATTGTTTTTGTTGACTTTAAAATAATAATACTGTTGAAAATAAATAAATCAAATCTAACCTTTTTGAGTTCAAGTTCTGATTTAATTAGTAGTTTTTCCTCCTTTTCTGTGTCCAGTTCCAATTTCAATTCTGGAATATTCCAATGACATTTGAATTAATTAGAATAGCCATTATGAAAACACTAGCTAAGAAAACTGTTAATTTTAATAAATTGCAATTATTAATTGATCTTATAGTTTTATCTAGGGAGCGACCGATAATCGGATTGGTATCGGACCGATATTGGCACTATCGGCTAATATCGGATCGACCGATTTTTGTAGGGAGCGACCGATAGTCGAACCGATATTGGCAATATGCAGACCCGTAGCCAGGTCAAAGTAAGCAGGGGGGCACCAATACCCAGCAAGGGGGCACCCCACACCTAGCGGGGGGCACGGCCCACCCCAGTGCCCCCCTTGGCTATGGGGCTGGCACTATGGGTTAACTATTGGACCAGCCGTTTTTTGGCTGCCGATACATTGTTTTTTTTTTCACAACAGAGTTGCAGAAAATAAAAATCAGTAAATAATCCAATTCTATAACCAGATCAGACAAGATTTAAAAAAAAAAGGAAAAAAAAAACCTGTACACAGAAATCGTCACGTCCATAAAAATTGCATCAGCGATATGACCTTGAAACAATAGGATTGGCATTTCTTAATTCTAATGTATGACTTTGAATGATACAATTAGTGAACATTTGTGGGTTTTTTTTTTAGGATGGGAAGTTGGGGGGGGGGGGGGGGGGTAAACAAGACACGTGTGGGCGAAGTGTTACGAAATATGACAGGGAAGGGGTGAACATGGGTTGACATACGTCATTAAATTGGGAACTACAGCACGAGAAAGACACGTGTTTCGCATTGTTGTTGATTAAAAAAAAATATCGGTATCGGTAAAAATGCTGGAGAAAAATATCGGTATCGGACTATCTGTAAAAAGGCATATCGGTCGCTCCCTAGTTTTATCTTTTATGTTACAAAATTATGAATAGTGGTACATGACCAAACTTTCAAATTTTATATACTATAGTTATAATGTGCTAAATTAGTGTAGAAATAATAGACAAAAACAAACAAAATATTCTCTTTCATAAACAGCACAAAAACAGAAAATTATAAAATTCTTATTTTAAAAAAAACATATACACTGTATCTGAATTAGTGTAACCTCATTAATGCTTATATTAAAGTAATAAATATTAATGTTTTCTTACAAGTATTTGTTAAACATAAAGACGGAAAAATGATACTGCAGTAATGAAATTTCTAATAGATAGGGGTTACAATAAAAATTAACCATTGATACAATCTTAAGACAAATATCAAAGACTTTTGCAGCTTTCAAGATGTAAATTAAATGTTGTATATAGAAATTTTTAGTTTAATAGTATTTAAAAAGAACTTACTAGTAAGGATTTCATTACAATCTGTAGATGGCTGATTTATACCTGAGGCAAAAAATTGTTTATCTAGATCAATCTATTTGTAAAATAAAGTTGCTAAAAATGAATAACTGCCATGTTCTGATGTAATTAATTTTAAGAGAAGTTAAGAACAAATACAATTACCTGGTGTTCTATAGATTAGCAATGGATGGATTAAGATTTTTTTAAAATATAACTCTTACTTTTATGAAAATGTTTTGAACTTTTAATAGATTTTTGTTAATTTCTGCATCGGTTAATAAAACATATTTTTTTTTACAACAAAATGCACTAATTTTGAAGGCACAAGCCCTTGACCTGAGGAACCCACTAATTTTTACACAATGTTAACAATGCATTTAGGCCAACGGGCAATGATACAAAATACTAAAAGCTGCTGTTGTCTGGAGAAATTAATCCACAATAGAAAAAAATCATATCCAGCCATAAAAGTCTAGCTCCTGTGAGGGAAATAGTGCAATGTTAATGAAACATAAAATTTGGTTATAAAAAGTTGTTAAAGTATTTTTTTTTAATTCTGAATTCATCACATGCTAATCTATAGAGCTCCCAATTTTACCTAATGTTTTGATACCATCAACATCTTCTTCACCAACTGAATCACTTCTGATAAGTAAATTTTTAAAAAGTTTATCATACAATATCAAAAAGGTAAAGTGGATTACAATGTTTTTAAAATGTGTGGATTATCAAGCCAATAATGCAAACAGCACACATGATTAACAATTTTTAAAAAATAGCATTATTAAGTCTAAAATGTATATTGATGAAAAATGTTTGCAATACATATATCAACTTTATCTCTCTCAGTTATAAATAATTCAAATTAATTTTTTTCAGAGAAAATTAAACTTACTTTACAGCATGTATGGCCTCTCTAACTAAAAAAAAAACTGCTCTACATATGTCCTCTAACTTCTTGTGACCCAGTTCTACGACTGTACAAGCAACCATTACTCAGAACTATGCATAATCTATCTCTAAACACGGACTTATGGAAATATCATATCAGCTTAAGGGACATAGCCTGCAGTTAGCATACTTGAATCATGATATGCTCATTTTTTAAACAGTGCTTAGAGGCAAGTCCCTGAAAGACATTAATGGAACAATTACCAGGACAGCACCATGACAGCCATAGTCTGTCCAACACAAGGCAAGAAGTAACTGACAACAACAGATTCTAAAATGTGACCTGCACAAAGTCTGTCTGGAAAACAGCTGATCCAGCTCCATATGAACAGTAGACATTTTAAATTATAATTATTTTCAACCATCGGCTTTCATGAAAACTAATGGTACATTTAATAACACAGAAGAGAGAATCAAAAATTTTTAAGAATCCCACAATAATACTGGATGAGTTCATAATCAGAAAACATTGCATAAAAATTTGTAATGAAAGGTGTCAAAGTTTTCAACCCATAGATCAATCCACAAAATGACTTGGGAAAACAAAAAAACCAAATCGATCATATCACAATGTGGAAAGTGGAGAATTCTGGATGTCAGAGTGAGACATGAAGCAGATGTAGCCTCAAATCAAACAGCTTTTAAAGATACTGCTGACAGACCACACTGAAGTCTAATGTGCAATTCTTGAAGTAAAGAGGAAAAATAAGATTTGACTGCTGTTACATACACAATTCTCTAATATATATATATCAACACCAACACTGGTATATAAACTCAAAGATCCAACTTTAATGGCTTCTAAACATAGGTGAATATATATGTATATGCAATATAAGTCCTTTGTCTAATGATGTCTACTTCAACAAATGTCACTACAAGTTTACAACTAACTCTTAGAATCTTAGAACTATCTACACTACTCTAACTACGTCTAACTCGTATGACTGTCAGCACCTTACTAACTCAACTACTACTATTCATGTATTTTATAAGGTCGGGGCGAATACGTTGGTGCAACGTTTGGGGAAAGACGACGTCAATGAACCGATTGGGGGGGGAGCGAAGACGCCGACGAAACGATTCAATATGGCGGCTGGAACCTTGACCCGGTGAAGAACTGGGTGAGGGCAAATTGTACATGTCACAACTGCACATGTTAGAAGAAATTTGAAACTTTGGCAGATTTTGAAGAAGAAAATAATTAACACATTTAGACGGTGCTCTGTGTCTTGTAGTTAAAATAGAAAAGTACACAATGGCAACTTGACAAACTCTTTCAAAATAAAGACAGGAGTTAGGCACAGTTGCATGCTATCTCCAATCATTTTCCTGACTGGATAATGCGCAAAGCAACAGAAGACAAATACACAAGCATCCAGTGGATCTTTGTAGAGAAATTAGAAAACCTTAATTTTGCCGATGATATAGTTTGTCACAAAACCATTAACACTAAGAAAACTATAGGCTTATGTTTTAAATTGCCTACCCAAAATCATGAATGTCAGGTGGCCTGAAAAACATCCCAAACTCGCATTTTGGGAGAAAACTAAACAATTGCCAATCAGCCAAGAAATCAAGAAAACCAAAATTAGTGATGGATAGTACACACTCTTAGGAAACCAGCTGAAAATGTTAGTAGACAAGCAATAGAATGGAACCCAGAGGCTGAAAAAAACTTGAAGAACAGTCGAAATTGAATTAAAAGAAGCAGGTATGTCACTGACCTAGCACAAGCAAGAGTGACCTAAACCTTTTCTGCTTACATGATACTTTTAAGACCCTAAGATCCCACATGAGCTAAAAGAAAAAGAAGACCTTTAAAACAGATCATAATCATATTTATTATCAACATCTGAAGTTATTTGGATGTGATTGAAAATAGAGTCATACTAATAAAATGCCATTTTTTTTAGCCGAAGATACAGACCAATGTTTTAAAGTTATGCGGCATTTAACATTTATTTTTAAACCAATTACTTGGTTAAGCCCTGACCTCGTAAATCGGTGGGTGACTACGTGTAAAATGTGAGGACTACGTGGGAATAAGAAGTATTCTTTAAACATTTACCCTTCAGGTTGTGCAAGACTCTGACAAGTACCATCAGTTTCACTACTTTTCAACATTGCTTCTTTCTCAAACTTTTCCTGCAAAGCTAATATAAAAAGTGAAAGTTAACACTACCAGATTATAAAACAGCCTAGATATCCTATGATAAATATATTGCTAAGTTATTATTCTGATAACAGATGGATCAATGATAAACATACTTTTTTATTCAATGTAGCCTCGTCTTTTTTTAAGGTTTATTTCAATCAATAAAGCTAATTTAATATGGATAACAAATAATTTTGAATAGGTAAGCAAATCATACAAATGGATTGAAAATAAACGCAGATAACCCCAAATATAAGCATTTATTGACTTTAAGCAAAATATGACGATGTCCAGAATTAGTAAAAATTTCTTTTATATGACAAAAATTATCCTACTGAGTTCAAACCAATTGCAATATGCCTTGAATTGCATTAGAAATCAATTTACTACACAAGTAAAAAATATGATTTTTCATGAAAATCCAAGCTCTGGTTATTATAAATTGTAAACCTCAATAGTGGGCTCAAAATTAAAATGGATGGGGTGAGGAAGTAGTAAATCATTAAGGAGAATGTTTAAGAAACTGTGTATGTCTCAAAAGAATTCTACTATTGTCCTCAAAGAACAGAGTCATCAATACAATCTTCAGGATATTCATTAAAGTTGGGTGAGTGAAGGTACACACAAACATAAAAGGCATTTGTGCTGTTAAAACAAAAGTGGTTTATTTATATTCCACTGAATAAAATGGTTGTTTAGTGGTGATGCTTTGTTGTAGTAATTTTTTTTTTAAATTAAGAAAGCGTACTTTGTTAGGAAAACCTTTAAATACCAGCAATGTTATTTTCATGTTTTTACATTTTCAAAAATGTTTCACTGATCAAATACACATAGCAAATTAGTTTAATTAGTTGTACATGTATTAAATAATATCTGTAGGGCAAATTTTTTGTATTTTTTTGGTCATTTTTCAGCAGTTTTTTGGGGGGCATAAATACATGCACATTTACACTCTTTTTAGGTCAAAGAAATCGAAGCCCCTAATAACCACTCCTTCACATAAATAAGTTACTGTTAACAAAATATACAAAACATATTTACCATGGAAATTTTTCTGTAATGCCAAATTTTCAGCTTTAAGTCTGTACAGTTCCTCCGAGACAACTGTTGTTACTTCAGTAGTGGATGATGGCACATTTCTAGCATTGAGAGTCTCTACTTGTTTTTTTAATTCTTCATTAGAGGAAACCAGCTAAATGTAACCAGTACAAGATAAAGAAAAAAATGACAGCGCATATAAGTACCAAAATTTTTTTTAAAGGATTGATGCTAATTGAATGTAAAGTTATTACCACACAAATGAAATGTGTAGAGACCAGTCATCAAAAATGATAAGTTTAATGACAATGTTGTTACACATTTAGAATGGTTTTTTTTAAGCTGATGTCAAAGTTAACTTTGTTGACAATTCCAAACTTAACAGCTTTATAAGAAACAACTTGTGTATGTTATTGGAATGGTATTTTGCTTAAAAGAATAATTATAGTAAACAGGAAGTCCGATGCCTGATATCCATAGTCACCTAGCTGTCATTATCATTGAGGTCACATACTTAAAATTGAGAAAAATACATTTTTGGGGCACACAAAAAAAAATCAACAGCCCACAAGGACCTACCATATTCAACTCCGTCATCAAAGTCTGGTTCTGAAGCCTGAACTCCTCCTCTTGACTAAGCAATTTTCTCTGCAAGGAGTCTGACTCTTGAAGAAGTACTTCAACATCCTAACAAATAAAAAGCAAAGATTAGTACAAGAAAGTTAATAAATGATATAAAATCTAGGAAAGATAAATTACGCTTTACCTTGGCTTTCTTGCTTTTGTTAATAGCCTGAAAAATAAATGATATTTCAATAATTATATCACAGTATTATAGCTTAACTAAGAAGCGTAGAAAAAAATGTAGATCAACATCTAAACAGCTAAACTTTAAAAATCAAGTTTATTAAGTAATAGTAGTGAAACTAAGTTTGATAATTACCAGGAAAAAATTATTTTTACCAGCAAATGAACTTCACATTTGTTTTTTTTAATTTTAATTTTAAATGGAAACAAGGAAGAAAGACAACACAAAAAAAACTGAAATCAACAGTAAACCACAAAAGTTGTAAGAACTTTCAAATGACCTAAAGCCATAGATACCATTATTAATAATAATTACTAAAGCCCAAGTTCTTACTGTCTTTAAAATGCCATAAGTTATTTTTCCTTATTAAAAGATATTTGAAAATACTATGACTAAGTAGAGTAACTATTGATAAAATGATCAGCAAGCAAGAGTGGACTATGCTTTATATAGAATTAGTGGGAAAAAAAATAATCTCAAAAGCTTTTGCAAAGAGGCTAAAAATAGGAAATCATCTTGTTTTTTGAGAATAAAATAGCCCAACCTGTTTGGCTTTTCCCAACTCTCTCTCCAGCTGTTCAACTTTTTCTTTTGTTTCAGACAACTCTGTTGAAAAAAGATATTAAAAAATGTAAGACATTTCCTTTTCTGTGAGTTTCAATTGTATAAGCATTACAGTATAAATTTAAAAAACAGAAGTTGCCATAGCATGATCAGCAATACCTCTTTCCAACAATTTATTTTTTCGCTCTGACTCATAATTGTTTGTTCTCAATTCAATCAATTGAAGCTGCAAAAAATAAAAGATGTCATTTAGTTAGATATAGATATGGGCTACTTTTAAAAAAAAAATAAAAAATTAGTGAGTAACTTTTATATTAAGTAAAGTGATAGACTTTATTTAAATGAAAAGGTGGACATCATAAATGATTCATTTTTTGTTCTAACAAAAGGAGGACATAAACTAGGAAAAAAGGACATAAATAAAATATTTAATTCATTTCAAAAACATAGAAAAAAAAGCTATGACACAAAAGATGCATACCATGAGAACATTGAGAAAAACACTAGTCGCTTAGCATATTGTTACTATGCTAATATACCTATTAATTTTTTAGAAGAGACAATCATCATCAATCATACTGTAAAAATGTCACATAACATGCTACAGATCAGATCAGCATCAGCTTAAAATGTATTGATGATTTATGGATTCCTAATTCAGAATCAGAGACAGGGTGTCAGTCAATAATAATTATATTGTCTATATTACTATATTATACTATAGTCTATAGACACTATAGTATATTCAAACAAATCTGTTTGGTGGTTTAGGGTTAGTTACAATACCATCATCAGTCGTCAGGATGAGAAGTTATGATTTCATTTATTATTGATTCACTTAGTGAGTAATTAAAATAAGTAATTTAGCTTACTAAGCAGATTTAGATTTAAATAGTATTTACAATTGCAGTCTAACTCTAATCTAGCGTCTATTGAATTAGTCTATTGCGAGTAGTAACTAACAAGTTAACAAGACTTGTTTTTGTTGTTTTTTAATTTAATTAACAGAACTGTGATAGTTGACATAGTTTTATTGTGATTAATATCGATGAAAGGATATTGAGTCTTAATTATTTTTCGCCTCTTACATAATGTCGTCAAAAAATTAAATAAATTGTAGGAATGTAGGCCTCCTTTTTGACTGAATTCATCAACAGAGTATTATTATTGCGCCTCCAACTTTTTTGTATTGTGTTAACGTCCATGTAAATAATATAAATCGTGTTAGGCTTGAGAAAATTTTTATCAAGCTTTCTAAATTGCTAACTGGCATGATACTAACTTTATATATTATAAAGTTTACCTGCATACGATGAAACTCAACATCAGATAGAGAAGGAGATGCAGCCATTTTGTTTGTTTTGTATTTATATAAAAGTTGAAATTGTAATTTAGGTTTTAAAGTAACAAATCTAAATCACTTTTTATGTTTAAATATTGCAAACAGTGGGCAAATAAGGATCACAAGTAGTTCTTTCTCCCTATTTTTAATTATTGATAGTTATTTGTTTGAAGCTACATTTAGACTCATGATATTCTTTTTTTTTTTTGGACTGCCAACCTGTACATTCTATATATTGAAAGTCTCAAAATTAGCACGAAAATAAAATTCAAGAGACAAGAGTTGGCATTAAATTTACTTCCGTCGAAATCAAAACAAAATGGCAGCGCCCATTCGATCCATTCCCCAAACATCTCAAACACATGGCAATGTTATCAACAATCATAATAGCTCGTCAGAAGATAATTTACCAAACAAAAGTGTATCTACGCAGCTTCTTTATTCAGATAGATTTGCTGATTGTAAGTCAGTTTTCTCGCTATATCAGTGTATTATATGATTACTATTCATTGATTAAACGGACTTGCTACGGTTCCGACAAAAGGCATGCGCTGTAGACGGACTTTTTTTTTTTTACGGCTGTAGATATGCGCGATTGTCGGACTCCGTTTCGGGGTCCGACTATAGATATTGCTCCTAATCCTAACCCCCTATTCCTAACCCTAGCCCCGAAAACAAAAGTTATCAATAAAATGCAGTCAGTCTGCCGCACATGCGCACATCTATTTTCGGAACCCGGAAAAAAAACACGGAGTCCTTTGTCAGAACCGTAGCCACTCCGTTGAATAAAAGTGACAGTAGTTGAGTAGTGTTTTTTTTTTCCCAGTGGCTACGGTTACGCCGGACGCCATTTTTTAATAATAAGAATAGGGCCGTAATCCGTATTTTTTTTCCCGGGTTACGGCCATAGATATTAGAGTTAGGAATAGGGTTAGGGATAGAGTTAGGGTGTGGAGCAATATCTATGGTCGTAACCTGGAAAAAAATACGGATTACGTCGGGCGTAACCCTAGCCACTGCTTTTTTTTTGTTATCGAAGTGGTATGGCACCAGCCAGCTGGTCCCCGTTTTTTTTTCCGGGTACTAGCCATATATGGGTTAGGGTTAGGGTTAATGTTCCCTCTAAGGTGTGGTATGAAGTGAGCAAGAAATTTTGTCTCTGAGCGACATTTTTTAATTGAGGCCAAAATTTGTGAGGGATCGTACGTGTAGTATGAGCGACGCTCTGAATACGTGTGAGCGATCGCTCATGCGCTCAGCTTAGAGGGAACATTGGTTAGGGTGTGGAGCAATATCTATGGCTGGTCCCTGAAAAAAAAACCTAACCCCCTAACCTTAGCCCCGAAAACAAAAAATGAAGTCCGTCTGGTACCCGGAAAAAAAAATACGGGGACCAGCTTGCAGCTGGCTGGTGCCGTAGCCACTGGGTTTTTTTATTAGTAAATATTTTATAAATAGGTCTAAATATTAAAGTATTAGTGCAGTAACATTCTATAATTATTTGCCCTAATGAGTTTATTTTAGAAATATCTGAATTGCCCCTTGCTCATTATTAATTAAAGGCAATCGCATGTGTAAATGTAAAAAAAAAACATCAATGACATCATCACTGTTCATTATCAGAAGCAATCATAATGTTACCTTCATTTCATTAACAAACATTATAGATCTATTTTCGTTTCCCCACCTCAGATATAGCATTAGTGTTTTCTTTATTTTAAATTATTACACCTAATCATAACGCCCAGCTGACTGTCCTCCACATTAGTGCCCTCCATGCATGATATGTGGATTGATCACTTAATTCATATTGATTTCATAAATAACAGTTGTTTAAATCATGAATTTATAATTATCTTTAGTACTTGTATTCTTTTTATTATTTAGGTTACCAAGAAAATAATCTGCTTGTTCTAAAAGAAACTTCACCGTCAGAGAAATCAATAAATAAAACAAAAAATGTACCACCTAGTTCAGGTATGGTTATCTATTAAATAGTTTTATTAATAAAGATGTATAATCTTTATTAGTTTGTGTGATTAATTCCTTATTTTTCAAAATCACCCTATCTGAATGAATCAGACCTTTTTTTTTTTTACACTATCTTTTGAAAGCCTTGCTTAACTGTGAGTTGAACTTAACATTAAATCCAATAAAAAACTTATGAATTTTTTTTATTGTTGCCTAGCATATGCAGAATGCAAAAATATTTTTTTAGGGACAAAACTGAGTTCTAAGTTGTATGGGGAAAAAAAGAGGTCTAATTAAAATGAGTTATCCGGCACCATTCAAAAAAGTTTTAAAAAATGTCAAAAAGTACATTCTTTTCATACATGTGCACCTCATATTTAGTTGCCTATTTAAAAATATTTTAAAAAGCAGCAGAATTTTTGATAAACTTTGATTCTATCAAGAGATGACGTGTTAGGAAAATGTCACATTTCTTGTATGTGCATTTTCAGACCAATTTGATCACATAGGTCAGTGGTCCCCAAACTTTTTCTCGCTGCGGATCGGTCTACGTTAAATCAATCCACTGTGGCCTGCTGGATGAGGGTATTTTAATATAGTGTTTATAGACCTCATGTAATATCTTATTTCATAATTATTGCATTTCCAGTATTGTCCAGATTGAAAGACTTCCTTCCACAGATGCTAAATTCTAATAAAGATTTGGCATCTCAGTTGACAGCCAGCCCAGAAAACTTCCACAAATTTGACATTGAAAATGTTGAGAATGATGAAGCTCACATTGAAATGGTAGGTTAATAAAGGTTATTACTCAAATTAGTGAAAATATACCATGAATTTCCCATATGTAAAATGACTTTTATCTAATGGTTCAATATCATGCTCAGTTTTTTTGTGGTTGAAAAGATATTTTATGCCTCTGAACTTATATTCATTAAAAATTCATTATAGTTATAAAAAATTATTTTTTAGAAATTTCGTGGCTACTAGGAAATTTTTATGATAGATGTCAACCTCTTGCTGTTATTTTAGTTCCTCTTATACAGTTGTTGTTGCTACAACAGTTAGCTAATGATTATTTCTTTCGATGAATGGGTTCAGCTTGATGTAAAAATGTTAATTTTCAATATTAAAGATAAATACAGTTGCCCAAATTATGCTGTCAAAACTTCCGTGACTCAAATAACAAATTTCCTATAAATAGGTCATGCAAAGATTTTTCCTTCTTGAGAAGAGAAATTTGATGTACATTTTTTCTCATTGCTTGGTGGGATTACGACTGTTTAATATTCTACATATTTTTAAATAGACCTGCTGCAGCACAATACCGATTGGCTGACTACAAGTATTGAAGTTACTGGTATTAGTTTTTCTTTGCTAGTTAACATCTATTCTTTGATACTCTTCTCTGCACAGAATTTGTCTTTGGTACCAGAAAACTTACTGGATTGCAGTGACAGTGAAGACTGCTCAGATAGTGAGTCGTCGTCCAATCAATGTAGCAGCGATGAAGAAAAAATCCAGAAAATAGAACTTAAAATAACAAAATCAAGCAAGAACAAACCTGTCATACAGGAACTGAACTCTTTAGACTTTGAAGCATCCAATGGATGAGTCTCTTTCTACTTAGCAATGTTTTGTACAGTTTTATTTTACATGTTTATTAAAAGTAAATAGATTTAATAAATTTACTTTTATTTACTTCAAAGTTTTCTTTGTTAAACTATTTTTGGTGTAATTACTATTTTGATGCTTGATTACATATTTTAAACAGTGTCAGAAATTATTATGAACTGAGAGAAGTTGGACAAATGAATAATGTATCAATGTTTCATCATGAAACTCAGTCATATTAATGTTATGTTAATATCTTTACTGGATCACTGATGAATTTTTATTTTTTAAGAAATAAAACTGTGTATTTATTGGTCATCCATGAATTGTACTATTGTAGTGACCATTTGAGAATTAACTGATCTTTTTTCTCGATCCTTTGTAAATAATTTAAAACCAAGAATTTGTTATTTACATTTTAAGATTATAAATATGTTCCAACTAAATTTGTGCCATTCATCAAAATGTACATGAAAATTATCATGAGCAGTGTCTAAATCACCTAATTACATCTTGTAGTAACTAATAATATAGATTAAAAAGTTTATTATGATGTAAGTTCCAAAAAACTTTTTTCGTAAAAATATTTGGTTAATTTAAAGTCAATTCTGTGCTATTGTCATAAACAAGACAAGTATTTAGCACATTAAATAAAATGTATAGATTGACGAATACTTAAACTGTTGGAAAATATTATACCCACTTTTTGAAACAAATTTAGGGAGAAGAGACTAGGAGACAGTATATTTCTCTTAAAAATATTCAGAACAATACAATAAGAAATGGTCCCAGAAAAATCCAAACATGGCAGCCTATATATTATTGTTTCAAAATACGATGTAACATTAGTTTACAGATCTCATATAAATATTTCACACAGTAACTCAGAAGCTAAATGCTAATAAATTACAGCTAATAGTAAGTTTACTTAAAAGAAACCACTCCATATCACTGCTCTTTGTTTCCAAAAGTATTTTCTTTTTAAAATAAGAAAGATAACTTATTCATTTTTGTACTTCAAATAGAACATACTCATTTTTTTCACATCTGAATTGTTTCCCTTTGCATGGAATTTAATTTTTTTCACTGGTTTATTTAGTTAAAAATAAACAGTAAAGAAATAAATATATTGTTCTTTATTTCTGAATCGCGGTAAATTTAAATCTGCTTTAATTCAATTTCAATCTGCTTTAACTCAGTCTCCAAAAGTAAGCATTAAGTAAAGCCTGTATTATAAATGTCGTTAATATCTTTCCGACATAAACATACACACACTTATATAGATATATGGATAGAGATAGATATAAGTAGCTGTAATACCCGGCGTTGCCTAGGAAAACTAGGTGCATTGTGTCAGCCGATCCTGACACTCCCTTCCCATATTTTTTACTTACAGTTTATTATTTTAAAGAGATCGATTGAAAGAAGTCAGTAAATAGAAAATGAATCTAGTCATCAAAAGTATTGTATCGTGTACATTGGAAGAAAATTACAGAGCGTCATTATGTTTAATATCAACTCCCTTCCTCCCCCCCCCCCTTCATAAAATATTTTATTAAGTTATTTGGCTACTTTATTCAACAATAGAAATTCAGGCTTTGTAATACATACACACCCACCTATATTGAAATGTAATTAGAGAAATAACCACCATTATTTGAGAAATACACACGTCAATGAAACAAAAAGAAAATCGTAGCTGTTAACAGTGGAGTCCTGAGAGAACATTGTATGAAAGCAAGTAAAAAACAACAATCAAAACATAAATCGTAAAAACGAAATAATACACAAATGGTTGACTTAAGTATACAAATATGGCGATAAAAAGTCATGATTTATTGACTCGGCATACAAATATGAATGTAAAGAAAATCGTTTATTGAATGATATGTAAGAGTTTAAATATTGTGTCTATGAAGCGATATTAGATTTCCAATGTCAGTATCAAAAATAGGGTATAAGTGTGCTCAGATAAAATTATTAAATTAGTTACTTTCCTTTAATACAAATTTAAAAGGTTAATGCATTTAAAGGAATTATAATTTTTTCGCTACATACAAATGGTATTTTCTTTTAATGTAAGTATTTTAATTGATTTAAGCTGAAGCTATCAACAGTTTATCTATCTTAAACATTTATCATACATTAAAATATGCAATATTTGTCAATAGTATTTAACACTTTAAGGGCGATTTGCGGCTTTTAACATAAATGCTCAAATAATGAAATATTAGTAATCAATTAATATGGAGCCCCTATACTAAGGCACGCCGAGAGGGGGGTCATTGCCGGGGGCCCGCATCTGTAAGGGGGCCCGGCCGCCCCGACCATGTCAATTTTTTCACGACTCACTGTTTATTAAGGGGCCCGCAATGATCTCCTGCCCTGGGGCCCTTTTTGGCTCTCGGTGCCCCTGCCTATACTCATGGTTCCCCCCCCCAGGCACAAACGTCATGACGGCCCCTGGCAGACTCTGCAATGGTCACCCAGTAACCCGGAAGCCTTAATTAAATTTCGTTAAGGCTGCCAACTATTTTTTGAGAAAAAAAATACTGAAAAAAATATCCAGATATATTGCAAAATTATCAAACAATTATATCTGAATGACAAAATACAATTAAAATTATCCAGGTCTATTATTTGATAGCATTTTTTATCTCTCCATTTATCCTAAATACTCTAGATCTGGATTTAAAAAAAAACATCCAGGTTGGCAGCCCTAATCCTCATCAGCATATAGATAATTATTAACGAATATTGTCTGTACACGTTATATATCTGTCGATAGTATTTACACGTCATTCGCGTACTACCGTCTGACCGAACTGAGTGTAACTTGAGAATGCACCGACCAATCACGTCCATTGTTACTATATTTAGTCAAGGGGTAATCATTGGTAAGACCACTTTGTCCACCAATCAAATATTGACAGATAACATAAAATAAAAGATACAACCACACGATTAACGTGTTGATATTTGTAATAAAGCCTTTATCAGACGAGATATGTACATTTTTAAAAATAAGTCCAGACATGTTAATAAGCTATCAGATATCACAACATTTTATCTGAACTGGTGATGTTTATAATTAAACAATTGGGTACCAATGTTCCTGTGTGAACAAAGACAGGCTCACATTATTTCAATGGCATGTGGTGTTGCAAGTTTGGGGACGGGGGACGGGGGGGACTTTAACAAAAGTAAAAAAAAAGAAATTATTGAGGAAAGTTATAAGTGTAGAGAACAATCTTACTTAATAACAAACCAGCACAATAAATAGCCAAATACACATGTGGGTGCCCCTGTCCTTAGGGGCCCGACGGGTGCAGTAACCTGGTAGGGTTTAGCTGGCAAAGGGTTCGCAAATTGCGTTTATGGAGAATTATATGATTACCTCCCTTGCGTAACGGGAGATAATGTATTTGTAATGAAAACATAAGTAAACTGTTAATGCCATTTCATTTTTTAACTATCTAACAGTGAAGTGAATGTGTCCCCTAGTAATCTCGAAATTCAGATACTGGGCTGTATGCTATGTTATGTATTAGCTGTTCACCACAGACTGTATGCTATGTTATGTATTTGCTGTTCACCACAGACTGTATGCTATGTTATGTAATAGCTGTTCACCACATAGTGTGTGCTATGTTATATAATAGCTGTTCACCGCATACTGTATGCTATGTTATGTAATGGGCCCACAATGATATCGACCATCACTTTAAGTAGGGTACCCAGGATGGACAGAATTGTAGGCGCCATTTTGAAACGGAAAACAAATTATTAAGACCGATTTTGAAAACTTACGTCTGTGGTTTTTAATGGGTCGCCATCTTGAATATTCAGAACACCCAGCCCTATGATAGATCCCTCTCAATCAACCAGCTTCCGTTACCCTCTTCCCATAAACTTGAACCAAACCAATTACATTTGGTTCAGTGGCCTAAAAGTATTTATTTCTTCGTGTAATGAAAGTATCCTATGTTTATTTCTTCGTGTAATGAAAGTATCCTGTATTTATTTCTTCGTGTAATGAAAGTATCCTGTATTTATTTTTTCGTGTAATGAAAGTATTCTGTATTATTTTTTAAACCTTTTTCTAAGTTAATTTAAAGGTTTCCTAATTAATTTTTTTTTTTACATTACCAAAATATTTTCCTATATGTAAATAAAAAACAAAAACAACCATAAAACAAAGGAAGTATTTGTACACAAAATAACCACAAACAAGAGGCGTTCCTAGGGGTTGAGGAGGGGGTCCAAATTCGAAAGTCCCCAGCTTGAGGGGGCGGGGCGGCCCAAAAATGTTTTTACATGAAATATTAAGAACATGGTGTCGAATGTCAAAATTCAGGGGCCCCAAAGGGGCTAAGCCCCCGGGCCCCCAAATTCCTAGGTTCGGCACTGACACAAATTGTATCTTGTTGTGGTTGTTTCCTTTTTTTATGTGTAACATCTGTCTAAATCAGCTAGTGTTGCAGGAGGAAAACAAAATGAACATTTTATTCCGTACCCCCCCCCTCCCCGCTGACAAATTTAACTCTTCTTTCTGATCGTATTTCGTATACTTTACATTCCTTGGTTTTATTTGCCAACTCATAAAAGAGCTATCAGTCAGTTGGTCTATTCGTCTGTCTGAATGTCTATATAAACTGTAAAATGGTAAACTTGAAATGAATGGTTATTTCTGGACCGGCCTCCTTCATCAAATTTAGAAATAAAAGACCCCCAGGTAGGGGTGGATTGACGTCATTGCAACCATCAGAATCAGTGTGATTTTGGCAGTTGAGTAGAGAGAGAGAGAGAGAGAGAGAATGGGGAGAGATGAAGATAAAGGAGGGGGAGGGGGTGGGTGGCCGACCTTTCCGTTTAGTTTATCAGGCACCCACCACCTGACTTGAAATATATTTATATGCACACTGCGCCAAAAAAAAAAACTTTTAAATCTTATCCTATTTCTTCTTTCAGTCGTTTGCTCCAGGGTCAAGGTCGAACCAGTATATTATTTGGCTTTAGTACAAGTTCTATTTCTCTCCCCCCCCTTCCCCCTCTCGCTCTCTCTCTCTCTCTCTCTCTCTCTCTCTCCTACACAATACTTCACATGTTTATGACATAATGCCAAAAGTTTGAAAATAGTAACAACTTATGACGTTGGAGGATTTTATCCAACAACAAAAGATCGGAGGCTGGGGGGGGGGGGAGAGGTGAGTTACAAAAAGAGGCAGGGGGGGGTTGGGCTGGGGAGAACATTGACAGAATACTTCGTGATATTATTAAGGACACAGCATTGACAGATTCATGATCCTCATCTTATTCTCATGACAGACGCAGAACTAGTCAGTTCGTCAGACAGACTGGTTGTGTTTTGTGAAGATTGATAGATAAAACAACTGATAGACAGAGCGCTCATTTATTTGACAGTTGAACATGTTTTGCAGCATCTGCAGCAGCTCTGCCCCTCTCATAACCCCCTCCCCCCCCCTCCCAAAGATTGTGTCCTGAGACCACCCATCCACTTACGGATAACTTTTTGTTCTTTTCAAAAAGGAAGATTAAGGAAAAACATTAATTTTGGATTTTTTTTTTTTACATATGTAAAATTTTTCTTTGAAACATGTAACCGTGAAAAAAGTAATCTTTGAAATTATTTTTTTTTTCTATTAAACAATATTTGAAATTCGTAACTAAAAATTTATTTGAAACTCATGATTGCGAAACAATCTTGATATGTGTGGTTGTGATACAATCTTTGATACATGTGACTGTGATACAATCTTTGATACATGTGACTGTGATACGACCTTTGATACATGTGACTGTGATAGTATCTTTGATACGTGTGACTGTGATACAAACATTGATACGTGTGATTGTGATAGTATCTTTGATACGTGTGACTGTGATACAAACTTTGGCATGTGTGATTGTGATATTATATTTGATACGCGTGACTGTGATACACTCTTTGTTACATGTGATTGTAATGCAATTTTTGATACGTGAGACTGGTAGAATTTTTGATAAAGTTCAGGAGCTTGAAGATCGACATTGCAGCATGGTAAAAGCTCATTGTATTTAATTTATTTGTAATCATTTGATGTAAGTTTATAATTTTACGTATCAAACACTTAGAAAACCTATTTTTATTTTATTTTTCAAGATAAAAAATGTAGTTAAAATACATTTTAGAATAAATTGTATTAGATGTGAAAAAAAGTGATCTCTATACATGTATTTATAAAAGTAAAGATATGTGTATTTCCAGATCAGTGGCATAGCGAGCTTAATTCGCGCTTGGGGAACAATACCTTTTTAGCGCCCCCCATTCAAAAACCGTATAATATTATATGTAAAATTTACCATTTGGCGCCCCCCCTGACCCCCCCCAAACCCCCCCCCCCCCCACAATACTACGCCGCTGTTCCAGATGTCTGTATTTATATATGAATGCATCTATGAAGAAAACCATATTTTACCCAGAACGCCTTGAGCGGAATTCGGAAGTAGATGATAGATTGACCACAAGCAATTAAGCCTGTTCCATTCTGGACACAGGACGTGTTAGCGCATTTTCATGTTATGTATCAGTACGTTTGTTAGCTTTCAGTAAATATTTGTAAATTTTGGAAATGTTTATAAATTCAATTGTGTAATGCATATATCTGAAAAAAGATATTAAAAAGACGTTTCTTTATATTTGAAAAAAAAATTATTTTCTCTTAAATCTAACTACAAGTGGTTTGTGGTCACTGAAATAGAACTCATAATTGAAAAATTCTAAATTGTAGCCATTTAATCGTCCGCAAACTCCGTCAATTGTTGTTTTATATAAAGTACGGGAAGTAAGTCATGTTGAATAACTGTTACAAAAATAAATAATGATTACGCTCCTTTGATTAGCTTTTATTATTTATATTTAAAATATAAGCAAAACGGTACATAAAAAACTCTTATATTTTGGCCCTGAGAGGTCAAATCGCGAAATGGACTTTTGATGCACACATGGCAGGCCAAGACCTACACAATGATATATACATCATGGGTCTAGGACTTATGGTTGCTGAGATATAGGGCGGTCCATTATTAATATAGCTTATATAGTAAAAAACGGTACTTTATAAGGCTCCTTTTACTGCCCTGAGAGGTCAGATCGCGAAATGGAAAAAAGTCATTTCTTGGCAGGCCAAGACCTACAAAATGAGATATACATCATGGGTCTAGGACTTATGGTTGTTGAGATCTAGGGCAGAGGTTTTCAACCTGTGGTCCGCAGACCCCTGGGGGTCCGTGGGGAGCTTCAAAGGGGTCCGTGGGCAAGTCAAGGAATGTAGTGATTTTTCTTGTATAAAGTATTACTTAGTTTGGTTGATTGATTAGCTTTAGCTAAACAAAAAATATTAGCTATGTCAATGTTTCAGGCACAGACAACAATGTGTAGAATTGAAAACTTCACTGGTATTTCCTTATATTTTCGTCTGAAGTCTAAACTAGACTGCATACGACATGTACTAGTGCAGTGAGTTTTTGAGTCATGTTATCTTGGAAATATTTGTTGCTTACTGAGCCTAGATCTAAATCTAAGCCTAGAAATAATCTTAGACAAAAGTTTTTGATATCAAATAGCTGGTATAAACTTCGCATGTAATTTTAAATGATACTCACAGATTGTTTTGGTTGGAAGTAGATTTTTCGTAAATTTTTAATATGAAAGTAGGCCAGAGCTATAATGGGGACTTTTCGCTAACGCACCGATGAAATGGTACGAAATTTTAGCGATGAACCTATTATGTTGTTCTGTTGTTATGTGACTTGCTTATGTGACGAATACTTTTTAAAATGTTAGTAAATCATTCAAAATATTTCATAAGATTTGTATTTGTTTTATCATAGTAGCCGATTTAATTTTAAGATGTGAGTTTTCGTCATCAGAATGTGAAATATTTTTACAGATAATAACCTACTCTAACTCTCTCTACTCTGAAACTTTGTCTCTATTTTTTTTCCTTGTGAGATCTGAGTCAACGGGACAAAACTGTTGGTGGTCATTTGTCTATCAATATTTGTAAAAGTAAACTGTCCAAGGCTAGTAGCGCGGATAAATTTGTGAAGAGGAAAACTGACTAGAACCTGGAAGATTCTGATGATAAAGCAGCCAAAGACGAACGAAACAGAATACGGCGCAAGTATAATCCAGAACATATGCCATTTGGCTTTACCGCAGTGGGGACCAAAACTGATCAACCTATTTTTTCTACATGTTTTTTTCGTAACTTAGGATAGGCTTAACGTTTAGCAGAATGTAAGTAGATTGCATATGCAAACTTAAGACATATTCTGGCCCAACGTGAGGTACGAAATGTGGTGGCCATGGCGCCTGGGGCTATGGGGGTCCGCCATCCGAGCTTGGAATGTCTGAGGAGTCCGCAGCATAAAAAAGGTTGAAAACCTCTGATCTAGGGTGATGACGGACGGACGGACAAGGGTGATGACGGACGGACGGACAGACAGACAGACAGACAGACAGACAAAACGGGGACAATAGAGCATTTTTTTTCGAAAATGCTCTAATTAACTATTTATAGGATATCTTTTATTTATTTGTTCCCCATTTTACGAGATGACTATTACTATCAGGCTTAAATTTCATTATGTTATCTTCGAATTTTAGTTTCTCTACTAGTTCGTTTTAATTTAATGTCTACATTTATTTATGTTAACTTAAAACACTACATTTGTCGGCAGTTAAATTTATTTATGTTAACTTAGAACAGTACATTTGTCGGCAGTTAAATTTATTTATGTTAACGTACAACAGTACATTTGTCGGCAGTTAAATTTATTTATGTTAACTTAGAACAGTACATTTGTCGGCAGTTAAATTTATTTATGTTAACGTACAACAGTACATTTGTCGGCAGTTAAATTTATTTATGTTAACTTAGAACAGTGCATTTGTCGGCAGTTAAATTTATTTATGTTAACTTAGAACAGTACATTTGTCCGGCAGTTAAATTTATTTATGTTAACTTAGAACAGTGCATTTGTCGGCAGTTAAATTTATTTATGTTAACTTAGAACAGTACATTTGTCGGCAGTTAAATTTATTTATGTTAACTTAGAACAGTACATTTGTCAGCAGTTAAATTAATGTATGTTAACTTAGAACAGTACATTTGTCAGCAGTTAAATTAATGTATGTTAACTTAGAACAGTACATTTGTCAGCAGTTAAATTTATGTATGTTAACTTGGAACAGTACATTTGTCAGCAGTTAAATTTATTTATGTTAACTTAGAACATTACATTTGTCAGCAGTTAAATTAATGTATGTTAACTTAGAACAGTACATTTGTCAGCAGTTAAATTTATTTATGTTAACTTGGAACAGTACATTTGTCAGCAGTTAAATTTATTTATGTTAACTTAGAACATTACATTTGTCAGCAGTTAAATTTAATGTATGTTAACTTAGAACAGTACATTTGTCGGCAGTTAAATTTATTTATGTTAACTTGGAACAGTACATTTGTCGGCAGTTAAATTTATTTATGTTAACTTAGAACATTACATTTGTCAGCAGTTAAATTTAATGTATGTTAACTTAGAACAGTACATTTGTCGGCAGTTAAATTTATTTATGTTAACTTGGAACAGTACATTTGTCGGCAGTTAAATTTATTTATGTTAACTTAGAACAGTACATTTGTCAGCAGTTAATTTTATTTAAATTTCGTATTTGTGTGAATATGGAATTTATGTGGTATTTTGTCTCCGTTTTGTCTGTCTGTCTGTCCGTCCGTCATCACCCTAGATCTCAACAACCATACGTCCTAGACCCATGATGTATATATCATTTTGTAGGTCTTGGCCTGCCAAGAAATGACTTTTTTCCATTTCGCGATCTGACCTCTCAGGGGCCTTAGTACCGTTTTTTTACTATATAAGCTATATTAATAAAGGAGCGCTATATCTCAGAAACTATAAGTCCTAGACCCATGATGTATATATCATTTTGTAGGTCTTGGCCTGCCATGTGCACATCAAAAGTTCATTTTGCGATAGGACCTCTGAGGGCCGGGCTTCAGGGCTCCTAAGGGGCTTATATATTATATATACACCTTGTACGTTCAATAACCTGTTCATTTGGTGCGAAATACTGCAGCACGTAGTTTCACCAAGATTTATTAAGAAACTCATCAAATGAAATAGTAAGCTTGTGTTCTGAGTTTAATTGAGAGTATCGGAGCTATGCAACAATTGACGGAGTTTTCGGACGATTAAATGACTATAATTTAGAATGTTTTCAATTATGAGTCCTATTTCAGTAACCACAAACCACTTGTAGTTAGATTTAAGAGACAATATTTTTTTTTCAAATATAAAGAAACGTCTTTATAATTTTTTTTTTACAAATATATGCATTACACAATTGAATTTATAAACATTTCCAAAATTGACAAATATTTACTGAAAGATAGCATACGTACTGATACATAATACGAAAATGCGCTAACACGTCCTGTGTCCAGAATGAAACAGGCTTAATTGCTTGTTTTTCTTGTAGTATTGCATTGTTTAAAAAATACAAGCTTACCACCACCGCGAATAAGAGAAGACATATAATAGTTGGTGCGCAATCTCATACTTACTAAGACAATATAAATTAGTCATCAAGTGAATACATGGACTAAGCGTGTAGCCTTTACAAATCAACCACAGAGTTACAATAACTGGCGTAAGTAGCCTGTCGAGGCAGGCTCTAAAGCTATCGCCCCTTTTTCGAAATCCCAACTCCTTAATAGTCGAACAACTTAGAAATCGAGCAAAATATATTTAAATGTCTTGGTATACGAACATGCTTTGTAATTCGTACGTTCTATTTGTTATTTCGGTATTTTTATTGTGTCTTTTCATATATTGTTCATGCTATCTCCTTTCATTTATAACTTTTCTCTATGTAATGAAAGTATCCTGTATTTATTTCTCTGTGTTATGAAAGTATCCTGTATTTATTTCTCTGTATAACGAAAGTATCCTGTATTTATTTATCTGTGTAATGAAAGTATCATGTATTTATTTCTCTATGTAATGAAAGTGTACTGTGTCTATTTATCTGTGTAATGAAAGTATCCTGTATTTATTTCTCCGTGTAATGGAAGTATCCTGTATTTATTTCTTCGTGTAATGAAAGTATCCGGTATTATTTTTGAAACCTTTTTCAAAGTTAATTTAAAGCTTTATTTTTTATAATATTGTAAAACCTGTCTCTAAGTACCTAATGATTAACTGAAATATAAAATACTTAGCATGTTTGTGTACATTTTGAGTAAATAAATTACTTTTTCATTAACCTTTATTGCTATGAAAATGCTTTAGGTAAATTTCTTATATATGTGTCAAGATAGCTAGATAGATAGATAAGTATCCAGTAGTATCCAGTACAATAGTATCTAGTATAGTAGTATACAGTATAGTAGTATCCAGTACAGTAGAATCCAGTAGTATCCGGTACAGTAGTATCCAGTAGTATCCAGTACAGTATAATCCAGTGATATCTAGTACAGTGATATACGTCCAGTAGTATTCAGTAGTATATAGTACAGTAGTATATAGTACAGTAGTATCCAGTACAGTAGTATCCAATAGTATCCAATACAGTAGCATCCATTGGTGTCCAATACAGTAGTATCCAGTGGTATTAAGTACAGTAGTATCCAGTAGTATCCCGTCATTAGTCATTTCAAACGTCTACACAAGTTCTAAATGTGTATGCGTGTTGCTTCCTATCATATAGCATCGGGTAATTTTTTTGTTGCAGGATAAAACAGCAGCCTCTGATATGGTAAGAGAATATACAGATGTTTTATGAGACAGACCCCCCGATAGTAGTTTTACAGTTTTGTATATAGGGAAGATATAACACATCTAAACATTTCACACGACATTGTACCACATGTGATTCTGGAGGGGGGGAAAAAAGAGTCAACATAAACTATTAATAAAATAAAGATTTTGGAGACTGTAGATAAAGCTTATGTTTGATAGCATAACTTGTGAATCGCCATCTGGCATTCAAATGTGACGTGTTTGGCAGATATTGCATTATGAATGGTTTCATTAAATCAGCACCGCAGCCAGGAATGTTGAGACCTCTTAAAACTATGATAACGAGGGCCAGTGCCGTAATGAGCTTAACTAGCGCCCGGGGCACAATACATTTTTAGCGCCCCCCCTCCCCCATTCGAAAATCATATAATATTATATGTAAAATATAAATTTGGCGCCCCATTGTGAGTAGCGCCCGGGGACATATGTACCATCAACCCCCCCCAGCTACGCCTCTGACAAGGGGGGCCCCTGTGGCCCCCGCCCCTTCCTTTTCCAAAAATATGCAGCGAAATAAATAAATAAATTAAAAAAAAATACATTTCAAAAGAGACGACGTCCCCCCAACACTTGGGGGGGGGGGTTCCCTCACCCACGCTCCGGCACAGATTCGGTGATCCTAAATCTGTCCATTATATTTTTTTTTAAAAGTTCCCTTAGCCCTAAAGGGTCATGGGGGCAGATGAAGTGTAGAATTCATCTGTTTCCATAACCTCGGCATATGAAGGGATTGTGTGGTTAAGCACGACGCGCAGCCGGCTTTACTTTCTTAACTAAAGCCAGGTACCCATTTAAAGCTGTTTGAACTTGTGGGACATTTTACCAACTGTCATCAGGACCTGGAAAATTCTCACCGATGATCGAACCCATGTCACTCAGGTCGACAGTCGGGAGCTCTACACCACTCTGCCATCCATCCCTCCCCTTCAGTACCGAACCTAGGGATTAGGGGGCCCCGGGGGGTTGGCCTTTTTGGGGGCCCCTGTATTTTGACATTTGACACCATGACATGAGATAATGTACATAATATTTAATGTAAAATAAATTTGGGGCCCCTCAAGCTGAGGGCCCGAGGCACTTTCGAATTTGACCCCGCCTCCCCCACCCTAGGTACGCCTCTGCTCGCTTTCCTGTATATTTTGGATTGGTTAAATTCAGTGATATACAATTTGTGCATTACATTTAGGAAACTTTGAATTGATTCAGAGATACACAAATTTTAATTGTGTACCCGCAGAACTAGTTTCATTCAGTGATCCACAAATTGTGTATTACATTTACGGCGGATGGTTTCATTCAGTCATCCATAGTTTGTACATTATATTTAGATATAGTTTCATTCAGTCATCCATAGTTTGTACATCATATTTAGAAATAGTTTCATTCAGTCATCCAGAGTTTGTACATCATATTTAGAAATAGTTTCATTCAGTCATCCATAATTTGTACATCATATTTAGAAATAGTTTCATTCAGTCATCCATAGTTTGTACATCATATTTAGAAATAGTTTCATTCAGTCATCCATAGTTTGTATATTATATTTAGAAATAGTTTCATTCAGTCAGTCGCTGATCCACAATTTGTTTCTAACATTTAGAAATAGTTTCGTTCAGTCAGTCGCTGATCCACAATTTGTTTCTAACATTTAGAAATAGTTTCATTCAGTCAGTCGCTGATCCACAATTTGTTTCTAACATTCAGAAATAGTTTCATTCAGTGAACCACCATTTGTCCATGTAAAAATATATTTATTCTATTTCCGTATTTAATGTTGCTGGTAAAGACGCTTTAGCTTTTAAAAACATGAGCTTTAGTCTTTCTTGTAAAATAATAGAACTCATTTAATTTAAATCCTAAACTGGTGTCTCGGACAACTCGAGTGGCTTAAACTAAACAAAATTAAACATTGATTTGTATTTATTATTGCAAATTTACTGTTTTCATTTTTCTAGAAACTCAAGTTACCAACATAAGTAGATACAACAGCCAAGGAAATAGGATTTACAATACGATTCCATCTTTTAACTGTCAGTCTAAAAACAAAATATATGTAATCTGCATTTTAAGATAGGCAAACAATTATGTTAACTATTGTTTACGTCATGCCATTGAATAAAGCCTTTAAAATAAATTATTATTTACATTTTATCTTCTGATTAAATTAAAAAAAAAAAATTAAATAAAATGTAGCCTACATCAAAAGATAGCATTTCCACACAATGTTTTTTTTTTCCCCGCCATTAATTCACGTCTGAAACTTCTGTGACGTTCTTACGCGTTGGTGAATTAACCAAAATCTCCCCCCCCCCCTCCCAAAAGAACACAACCCCACATCGACCCCACCCCCTTCACTTATCTGTTATTTTTTTATTTTTAAGTAAAAACGTGAACAAAAATTCTTTATCTGCCAGTATGGCCAGGTATTTGCTTACATAGCCACTGGGATCTTTGCCAAACGACCTTTTATTTCTGATGTCGAAATGGAGGTAGAGGGTAGGAAATGGGAAGGTGAATGGGGGTCGAGGGGGAAGTGGGGGGGGGGCTGTGTAGGAGAACAACAAGGCTAGACTTGTACTGTAAACTCAACGTTTAGGTCTTATATATATATATATATATATATATATATATATATATATATATATATATACAAACATATCAAGATTGTATGTCTCTATTTTCATTTACGCCATACAATTTTGACGTAATACATTAAGACATATTGTAGTCACGAGACGTCTATATCATACATTACATGGCTCTTTATCGAAATGTGTGTGTGATAGGCGCGTGTTGGCGAGATTTAGAAATTCATATAATGTGATCACAAATAAATCTTTCTAGAGGGTTTACAGTATTTTTTTTTCTACGCTATCAGTCAATCACTAGGTCATTGTGATGTCATGGTCTGTTTCTTTTAAAAACGTTGTTTTAACTGTATCTGTTAAAAACGTGCAACATGTAATGCAACAACTACAGTCTGTTTCTGATATTTATCTAAAAAAAAAAAAAACTATCAGAGGTGGAAAAAAAATATGTTGCTTATTTAATTGATTGCCCTAAGCTATTAATGGTTGAAAGCACACACACCCCTCCCCCAAACCAAACCTAACCCCCACCCTTTCCAAGTCAACACAGCTTTTAAATTTTTAGTAGGAACCTGACTTCATTTCGTGAAGTAAAGGCGGCTGGGCTTTGAGCTGTCACCCAACCAACCCCTATAGAAACCACTATTTATCTGTGATAGAAAGAGATGAATTCTACACATCATCTGGTCCAACCAACCCCTATAGAAACCACTATTTATCTGTGATAGAAAGAGATGAATTCTACACATCATCTGGTCAAACCAACCCCTATAGAAACCACTATTTATCTGTGACAGAAAGAGATGAATTCTACACATCATCTGGTCAAACCAACCCCTATAGAAACCACTATTTATCTGTGATAGAAAGAGATGATTTCTACACATCATCTGGTCAAACCAACCCCTATGGAAACCACTATTTATCTGTGACAGAAAGAGATGAATTCTACACATCATCTGGTCCAACCAACCCCTATAGAAACCACTATTTATCTGTGATAGAAAGAGATGAATTCTACACATCATCTGGTCCAACCAGAGGCGTAGCGGGGGGCATCTTACCCCGGGCGCTACTCACAAATTGTATATTTTACGTATAATATTATTTGGTTTTCGAATGGGGGAGGGCGCTAAAAAGGTATTAAAAAGGTAATGTGCCCTGAGCGCGAGTTAAGCTCGCTATGGCACTGGGTCCAACGGCTCTTACTAAAGTGCTAAGAGAACGTCACTATTTTAATATCTTTGTATGGAATGGTTTTTATTAAATCCGAACCGCAGCCAGGAATTAGGAACTGTGAAGCCAGGAATTAGGAATTGTGAAGCCATGAATTAGGAATTATGAAGCCAGGAACAATGAAGCCAGGAATTAGGAATTATGAAGCCAGGAATTAGGAATTATGAAGCCAGGAATTAGGAATTATGAAGCCAAGAACTAAGAATCCAGGAATTAGGAATTATGAAGCCGGGAATTAGGAATTATGAAGCAAGAATTATGAATCCAGGAATTTTGAAGCAAAGAATTAGGAATTATGAAGCCAGGAATTAGGAATTATGAATCCAAGAATTATGAATCCAGGAACTATGAATCCAGGAAATATGAAACCAAGAATTATGGCTTAGTCCTAGTCGAATTTAACTTTTGTTGTGTGGAAATCTATTTCTTATCAAGTTTTGTTATGTGGAAGTCTAGTCCGTTTGATTTTTATTCTGGGAAGTCTAGTCAAATGGGAGTTTTGTTCTATGGAAGTCTAGTCAAATGGGAGTTTTGTTCTATGGAAGTCTAGTCGAATGGGAGTTTTGTTCTATGGAAGTCTAGTCAAATGGGAGTTTTGTTCTATGGAAGTCTAGTCAAATGGGAGTTTTGTTCTATGGAAGCTTGATCCAAGTTGGGTTTTAGTTCTAAAGAGGTCTTTTGCTAATAATTTTGTTCATGTTTATTATTCATGTGACACACGAGTTATTGCGTCACCCTAACACTTTACGTGTTCAGATATAATCTACCTGTCAAGGGTGGTGGGTGGGCGTGTGGTGGTGGGGGTGACCTTCACCCTCTCCGACCTCTGCCGCCTTTCTTTTTCTTCGACTCTCAGATCGTGCATAATGTCACACTTTACCAATCGATATTTTATTTTATTTTTTTCAATGTTAAGAAGTGGATGTGTGTTTGACACGAAGCAGTTGGAACGGAACTATAAACATCAAGTCATTTGATAGTACAGATAGTAAATAAAAAATAACTTTCTCAAGTACATGTAAAAAAGTAGTCGATAACTGTCAACTACTATATTTAGTAACAAACGACCTTATCTTTGTTGGGTTTTTTTTAATTTTCTTCTTTCGAGATGATTTGTCAGAAAGTTTATGTAAATATTTTGTTGGTTATCTGCCCCTATTATACACACACACACACACTCACTCACTCCCACAGGAGCACATAGCCACTAAATGATATGTGTGTTTGCTTGCCATACACACACACACACACACACTCTCTCTCTCTCTCTCTCTCTCTCTCTCTTTGAATACTATGTATGTTTGCTTGCCCTGGTTGTCAGTCACGTAGACCCGGCCACAAGAGACAGGAACCCAGTCCCAAGTTTGTCTTCTTGGACACGCCTTTTAATCTTTGAAAGTTATGGTTGTGGACCCTGGTCACTTGATCTAATTAAGTGAAGGCGTCAACTGAAGTACACGAGAAAACACACGCACAGATAGGACACGCAGTTATATCTCAAAATCATAATAACTTAACTTAAACGATTTCGGTTAATAACAAAATTGCTTTTTTTTTTAATATGTTCATCTGCGGGCCATCAAAGTTTTTCTAGCGGATCATCGGGTTGCCGACCGCTGCTTTAGAAAGTCAAAGAGGAAATTAACGAATACTTCGAAAGAAGTATATTAGGGTATTGACCTCGTACATTCATGATATAATATCGAAAGTTCGAGAGAACATTCAGAGACCTATGGACTAGATTGAAGAATTTTGATAATATTCACACACATATACACGCTGGCAAATAAATACACACTCAAAACAGAGGGTCCGTTTGAAAAGAGAAAAGGGGAAGTTGATTACAGTGAGGTCACGTGCACAGTGGCAGTATCAGGAAGTGAAATACGTATTCAGACCCATGATTGTTGGTGTATCCAGGTACATGGCGCAGTTAGTTACTGTACTCAATGGTTCTATTTTTAAACTATGATGACATTCTATTTTTAGCTCAGATGGAATGAAATATTAAAGACAAAGCAAATTATTTTTTTTTCTAAATTTTATTAAAGACATTGTTGTTGTTTTTGTTTATCAAAAGTAAAAAAAAAAATTCAATCACTGGTATGCTAATAGTGAAAATCATTTTTAGTGATATAAATTAACTTTGTTATTTATTATGTAGTAATAACGAGTTTTCATAAAACATGTATTAAAATTATCATTTTCTGCTCGTCTACTTTTTCATCTTGAAAACTGAGATAGAATATGTTTAGAAAGTAAAGTTCCCTTAGCCCTAACGGGCCATCGGGGCAGATGAAGTGTAGAATTCATCTGTTTCTATAACCTCGACATATGAAGGCACAACGCCCAGCCACCTTTACTCCCCAAAGTTAAAGTCATGTACCCATTTAAAACTTGAGGGACGACTTTGCACCAAATGTTAACTGGGGAAAATTCCATGCTTCCCACCAAGGATCAAACCCAGGATTCCACGGGATATGTATGAACGATATCAACATCTCTTTAAATTTCAATTAAACCTGTTAAACTTCATGTGTGTATCAAATGTTATCGTTTCGCCTGTATCAAAATACTGAACATGTCTTTAGGAAGATGATATATTTACTGTAACAGTAATAATTGAAATAGGTCATTTTAAGTTAGATCCAGTGAGGGAATATGTACGCTTGTTGCCCTAAGCATCGCCAGAGCAGTGCCGAACCTATGGATTTAGGGGCTTGGCCTCTTTAGGGGCCCCTGCATTGTGACATTCAACACCATGACATGAGATAATGTACTTAATATTTAATGTAAAAAACTCTTTGGGGCCCCCTTAAGGTGGAGCCCGGGTGAACTTTCGAATTTGGGCCCCCCTAGGTACGTCTCTGCGCCAGAGTAATATAGTAAGAGTTCCCGTAAGCCCCTAATGCCTCATGGGGGTAAGTTAAGTGTAGAATTCATCTGTTTCAGAAGCCACCTCTTAATATAAAGGGATTGTGTGGTAACCACCAAACCAAGCCGCCTTTACTCCCCCAACTTAAAGTCAGGTACCCACTTAAAGATTAATGAACTTGGGTACTTTCACCGGGATCTGAAAAAATCACAAGGCTCTACACTGCACGACCATCCAACCCTTTGAACTTTTCAGTAGATGTTGTTTTAGTGTGCTATCACCGGTCACTGGTACAAGCTGCACTGTGTCGTACACGTCTTGACTTGTTCAAAATGTGCACAGTTTCCTATCTGGTAACATGGTATATTGAAATTACTCAGGTTCCCTTATACATGTACCAGTGCGTGTATCAGCAATACGTTGAATGAATTTTATAATTGAAATGAACATTTCGACATTGAACCTGTGTATGTATGGTGCCGCCTCTTTCAATGTTTCTCAGCGCATGTGTTACTTTGATTAATCCAGCACTTGGCTATATCCATTATTTGCCTGCACCAGGGGTCGAAAACCTACGGCTCGCGAGCCGCATGCGGCTCTTTCGATGTCAAGGTCCGGCTCTTTCGATGTCAAATTGCGGCCTTCCAGTTCCATGTGAAAATAATAATAATTATATTATTTTATATAACAAATCCTTATCAAATACCATAATATTGAAACAACAATTTCAGTGGCTCTTTAAAAACTGAGAAAATTTTAAATTATAACTTTTGGCTCTTCCGTCTCAAAAGTTTGCCGTTCCTGGCCTACACCATAGCATAGGTTACAAGTATCTTAAGTAAAATAGTAGTAAAGTGTGTGTGTCAGGTTTGAGACATTTTAACAGTTAATTCCTATGTTTATTCCAATAATGGAGGCAGTTTTTGTAGTACCCTTATTCATCCCCGCAATAGCCGACTTTGCAGTGGCTTAGTAGGCACCACATAATACATAGGTAGGTGACCGAACTCGCTAGGAGTTGAACCAGTGACTTACAGATCAGACTGATAAAAATAATGTGCCGCAGAGTCACTTGTGCGTAGCATTTAAAAAAATAAAAACAGTATCGTATTGCTGTACCAGATGACAGAAAGGAGCAAATTCAATTTACCACACAAGACAGACGCACCATCATCTCATATTTCTGTATATATATATATATATATATATATATATATATATATATATATATATAAAGTATTGGACTAACAACATATACAATTTATAAAAATAAATTTTATATATATTTAAACTTGTAATCATTTTATTATGAATGATTATGCTAACTGTATTCAATGCACACATGACCATTATATAGCTATAAAATGGTCTTGTGTGTATTGAATATAGTTAGCATAATTATTCATAATAAAATGACCACAAGTATAAATATATATAACATCAATTATATATAAATCGTATATATTATTAGTCCAATACTTCATACAAATATATAGATCTTTGTTCGTTTGTGCTTTGTATACAGCTATAATAACAGCAATCAATTTTTCTCTAAGAGTTAGACCGGCAACACTCACGCCTCGCCCGTGATATATATATATTTATATATATATATATATATATATATATATTCAGTGAGGTAACCTGAAATAAAAGAGATCACTATAACTAGATTAATAAATTAATTGAACATTTTCAGCATTGTTTATCTATTTAATTTTTTTTTTCAGAGAGACAATAACTATTTAAATTTAGACATACGTCACACCCGAAATAATGGATCCACTGTATTTGTCACTTAGGGAGCTATACGATTATTCTTCACATATCAAAAAGAAGGACAATAAATAAAAAATGGAATCTTTTCGAGAGAGTACATAACTCAAAAAAAAAGAGTGGAGAACTGCCCTCCCTAAAGGATAACGATGTCACTTGAATTTAGAGCTCATTTCTATATAGCCTACTATTTCATTGATTTAACCTGTGAAATGTTATTTGTTTTGAAACAATGACATAATGTGTTGATTTTTTTTTTCACTTTCGTGTAGTTTTTATATACATTCGCTGATTTTGTTAGTAATATACATTCGCAGATTTAAATTGTAATATGCATTCGCTGATTTAGTTTGTAATATACATTCGCAGATTTAGTTTATAAGATAATCTATAATACGAATTCGTCGGTTGTATTTTGTGATAAATTTTATGATATCAGCTAATTTTTTTAGTATATATTATTTTTCGTGACATATTAATAACATACAAACTCGCTGATTAAAATCTTTCTGAGTAAATTATTCCATTATGTGAGTCAAACATCTCCATTCCTTTTATCATCGGTGCCATTGTTTTAAAACTATCACTGTCCCACAGCAACAACGAAACAATATCGTGCATTCAGATAACAAGGGAGTCATCATCATCATTCGCTGAAAATGTTTTGCGTCTCTGTAAACGCCCATGCTAATTAGAGACAGAATGAAACGGGGGAGTTACTCCTATTGTGTGAGGGGAGGGGAGACAACACAACAGCTAAGTAAGAATGATAAACAAAAGAATTATGCCGCGCCCCTCCTCCCCCCCCCCCAAATCCAACTCAGTATTGTTTGTGTGTGGTCATGTATGTGATGGTTTTGGATGTGTGTGTGGGGGGGGGGGGAAGCGAGTGTGAGTAATAGAGGGAAAGAGAAAAGTAGCCGATTCACTCCCCCCCCCCTAAATCCAACTCAGTATTGTTTGTGTGTGGTCATGTATGTCAGAGGTTTTCAACCTTTTTTATGCTGCGGACCCCACAGACATTCCAAGCCCGGGTGGTGGACCCCCATAGCCCAAGGCGCCCAGAATATGTCTTAAATTCTGTTCTTAAATTCTGCCTTGCATAAGTTACGCACAAATCATGTACAAGTCATTTCACATATGAAATAGCTATTTAATCAAAACATGAAACAATCACCTAGTATTTATTCTACTGGTATGTCTGTTACAGTTTTCTGTTCAGTGGTAAGGCTGTGCCTGTTTTGCACTACAGCAAGATCTTCAGTCATGTCCTTTGCCGCCAAGGCCTCGCTGTGAATCACGCAGTGGGTTGATACAATGTGTGGCGCTGCTTGTTTCCCTCATGATATTAAACCAAATTTACGACCAGTCATCGTAGCATCGCCGTCCATGCACATGCCAACACATTGTGTCCAGGCCAGTCCTGATTCTTAAAAAAATGTACCAAGTATACATAAAAGGTCTGCACCGGTTGTGCACCCCGTCAGCGACTTGCAGAACAAAAAGTCTTCAACAACTTCACCTTCCCAGCAGTATGGAATGTAAACCAACAATTCGGCTGCATTCGCAATGTCTGTACTTTCGTAAAGCTGAATTGAGAGTCTGATATGCTGAAGGCGTGCAATCAGTTGGCAGCGAACATCTTCAGACATGTCTGCAATTCGTCTGCTCACTGTGTTATCAGACAGTGGAATGGCTTTCAGTTTTTGACTATTCCTTTCCTAGAACGACTTCGCACATGTCGACTGGTGCCGGTTTAATTAGATCCTCTGCAATTGTTTGAATTTTTTTTAGAACGCACTATTCGCAATGCTACCAACCAAACACGACGCTCGAAGAGCTTTCTCGTTCACAGTAATGCAGGCCATCAGTTTGCCTTTCTGTTTCAAATAGAGCTCTTTCTGCCTCTCAAAGTATTCCTTCGCTTTACTGGCAAGTTTCAAATGCACTGTGGTCAAATGGCGCCTCAATTTAGAAGGCTTCATCGCATCGCTCGATAATGTTTGCATCACACGACACAAAGAAGTTGGTCAGCATCGGTCCCCACTGCGGTGAAGCCGAATGATATATATTCTGGATTATACTTGCGCAGTTGTCTTTTTTGTTCGTCTTGGGGTGTTTAATAATCAGAATCTTCCAGGTTCTGGTCAGTTTTCCCTTTCACAAATTTATCCATGCTACTAGGCTTGGACAATTTACTTTTACAAATATTGATAAACAAAATGACCAAAACAGTTTAGTCCCGTTGACTCAGGGAAAAAACATTAGAGACAAAGTTTTAGAGTAGGGAGGATTTGAGTAGGTAATTATCTGTAAAAATATTTCACATTCTGATGAGGAAAATTCATAATTTAAAATTAAATCGACTACTATGACAAAACAAATACAACTCTTATCAAATATTTTGAATTGCTTACTAACATTTTAAAAAAGTATTTGTCACATAAGCAAGTCACATGACAACAGAACAGCATAATATGTTCATAGGTAGAATTCCACACCGTTTCTAGGCCAATCTAGGCTTGTAATAATTGTAGCCACTGATTAACCACACTGTTTATAAACAATACACACGCTTGCGCAGATCCTGATGTTTTAACAGTGATGTCAGAGCTCAGTAAGTAAGAAATATTGCCAAGATATTGCCAAGATGACATGAGTCTAGTTCAGATTTCAGACGAAAATATAAGGAAATACCAGCAAAGTTTTTTTTAAATTCTGCACATTGCTGTCTGTGCCTGAAACATTGGCATAGCTAGTATTTTTTGTTTAGCTAAAAGCTAAACAATCTACAAAACCAAGCAATACTTTAAATAAGAAAAAACACTACTTTCCTTAACTTGCCCACGGACCCCTTTGAAGCTCCCCACGGACCCCCAGGGGTCCGCGGGCCACAGGTTGAAAACCTCTGATGTATGTGATAGTTTTGGATGTGTGTGTGTGTGTGTGTGTGTATGTGCGGAAGCGAGTGTGAGTGTATGTACAATAGAGGGAAAGAGAAAAGTAGCCGATTCACTCTTTAATATAGACCAGGGAAGCGACTGTCTCTATTCGTTACATGTGCAGCTAAGCAGCAGCTTCCTTCAAGTCTTCTACTCTAAACACAGTGGCGTAAATGGGAGGGGGGGAGGGCAGGGGGTATTCCCTAGGGCGCCCTAGGCGTCACTTTTTCTGCTGTCGGAGTGAACAATATTTTGAATATCCAGTGCCGTTCTCCCTTAATAAATGAACTTCATCCCAGAGGCGTAACTAGGGAGGGGGATGGGGGTCCATATTCGAACGCCTTCCCCCCCGGCCGCAGCTTGATTTAAAATTGATCAGCCTTGTTTATATAGCAGAGAATTTGTGATCAATTGCTATGAAAATCTTTAGTAATTCTAAATCGTACAGGTTTTGATTTTTGTTCAATAAATCATATAACTGACCAAGGGAAACAACTGAAGTACTTACGTATTTAATTTATTATCTGTGTTATTAAGCTGAATTAATGAATAAATGCATTTAAGTAGAATAGAGAAACAGACCGGATATGAATATGTACTGAAAAAGCAAAGGCGTACCTGGGGGGGGGAGGGGGTCAGAATTTGAAACTTCCCCCTGGTCCCAGCTTGAGAAGGGCCCCAAAACATTTCTTTACATTAAATATTAAGTACATTATCTCATGTCATGGTGTCGAATGTCAAAATGTAGGGGCCACCAAAGAGGCCAAGCCCCCCGAGGCCCCAAATACCTAGGTTAAGCACTGGGGAAAACGGGATCCATTGTCACTAGGCGGCGCTACATGTGGGCCTCCAGCAATCCACACCAACCTATCACACACAGCCCCAAACAGATGTTTATAACAGCGGCCCCTTAGTATATGTTCTGGTTGGATCCCCTTGAAGTGGGGTAGGGGACCTAGCGGTTGTGATTGTTGTTTGTATTTTTTGATGTTGATTATTTTGTTTGTTTTGTAGTTTAATTTTTTTTTTAATTTATAATTATTGGCCAGTAAAATTCTGAAATAAAATTGTATTTGAATTCCATCCTCTACGAACTAGCAAAACCTCAACTTTCCATTATCTACTTAATAAAAGGCAAGTGTGTGTTATTTGTTCCAACAATGGTATTTGATAAAGATATCACGTGATTTGCTTTCGACCCGGAAGAGGATAAACACCACGAGATATAGTCGACGGGCTTAAAACACTTTTCTATTATTTTGACATCAACAACTTTGAGTGCCCAATCAAAAAAAAAAAAGCAAGCCAGTGGTTACAAAGTTAACGCAAAAGGAAAAAAAATACTTGTTTCTTTCTGTTGTGGTTGTTGCTGTATGTGTGTGTGTGTGTGTGTGTGCGTGTGTATGTGTGTGTGTGTGAGTGAGTGTGTGTGTGTGTGTGTGAGTGTGTGTGTGAGTGTGTGTGTGTGTGAGTGTGTGTGTGTGTAAGTGTGTGTGTGTGACTGTCCTTCTTTATTTCAATACCACTGATGACATTTTTCAATGACTTTGATTCCTCTGCGCCATTTAATTCAGTGTATTGAAATGTTTCATTCAATCAACTGAAGCTCGTTGTTCAGACTGTTGATTATAATCAATATGCAGAATCCAACCAATGGCAAGGAAGGTAAAAGAAAAAAAAAAGGGTGGGGTGGAAGGGGAGGGTGGGGTTACAGCAAACAAAATACTTCAAGTAAAGAAGCACTGAACGCTAAGTTTACTCTGAGTGAGGAAAAAGACACTTCGTGATTTCTATTCAATGAAATAATGTTAAATTAAACTGACACTTTTCACTGGTATTATCTCAATATCGATTGGTCATGTAATTTCAATAAAAATATATTTAAAGGGAAAGTTGTATGAAATTTTTTTTTTCAAAATAGAATTTAAAAAAATTGGTTTTGATTTCATGGATATCAGTTTGAAAATACGAGTTTTTTTTTATGTACGAAATAAATACTTCATCTGTGTTTATTAGTTTTGTTGATTAGTGACAAAAAAATGGATGTACGCAGAAAATCAAATCTAGACAAGAAATGAAACTTTAAAAAAAAATTGGTTCAGAACCCATTAGTTTTAACAAAATAGAAGAATTTTATACAATAAATAATAGTGTCATGATCATGGGCGTCGCTATGAATTTTTCCAGGTGGGGGGGGGGGGGGGGGGGGGCAAATAACAACTTTATTACATTTTTTTAAAATGTAATGCCACCCTCTTATATGACATTTTTTCAAAATGTGTGTGTGGGGGAGGGGGCAAGTGCCCCCCTTGCACCCCCATGAATACGCCCATTTTCATGATATAATAAATAAGGAAGCTGTGTTGGTGTGAGTAGGTTAAGGAGTTCAGGGTTAGGGCTGTACTACAATTTAACAAAGTTTAGAGGTAACATCAGAAGTTCACCAAACTCTTAATTATGTAATGAATGGGGGTCTAACCGACAAGCAAACGGGAGACTTGAGAATTATAGGATGTTTTGTACAGCTAGCCTATAAAGGAGAATGTCAGTTTAGTTAACGGGAGTGTTTCGAGAATAGATGATTGTATTGTGTAGATTTTGTTAGGGTTGATGAACTTAGTGACGAGATGGTTATTTGAAGAAGTATTGTTTATTCTTCGAGGATTAAATATATCAAATGTGTTGTAAAGTATTTGTGAATAGTGTTATATAAAATAAAGCAATGATCGTGTCATAGTTGAGTCAAGTTGACTTAGAGTGTTTGTGCGATTCAGTCATAGTGTATGGTGAGAGAGTGATACAGACCACTCGCCATCTTTGACAAGTGGCATATATTCCCTTGTGCAGGCTAGATTCAAGGAGATCAATCATTTGGAAGAAATGGGTTCCATTCTTCCACCACTGCCCTAATTTAGTTTGTCAGCTGTAGTGTTCAGCGTAAATAAACATTTGTGGTAATATATGCGAGTATTATTTCTTAAGCTCACCAAATAATTGGTCAAGTCTTAAAAGAACGCGTACAGCGTGACGAAAGTCTAATCTGCTATACAACATTTATTGAGGGGATGGATGGTCGAGTGATAAAGCGCTTGAATGTTGACGTGAGGATCACTGGTTCGATCTCCGGTGAGATATCATGGTTAAAGTGCCCCGCTATATCTCCTGTGGTCATTACAATATAGGCTATAGTAGGCCGCGTCTCCAATGGTCATTACAATATAGGCTATAGTAGGCACCGTGTCTCCAATGGTCATTACAATATAGGCTATAGTAGGCAGCGTGTCTCCTGTGGTCATTACAATATAGGCTATAGTAGGCAGCGTGTCTCCAATGGTCATTACAATATAGGCTATAGTAGGCACCGTATCTCCTGTGGTCATTACAATATAGGCTATAGTAGGCCGCGTCTCCAATGGTCATTACAATATAGGCTATAGTAGGCCGCGTCTCCAATGGTCATTACAATATAGGCTATAGTAGGCACCGTGTCTCCAATGGTCATTACAATATAGGCTATAGTAGGCAGCGTGTCTCCAATGGTCATTACAATATAGGCTATAGTAGGCACCGTGTCTCCAATGGTCATTACAATATAGGCTATAGTAGGCACCGTGCCTACTGAGCCTATAGGATCAGACGGCCCCTGGGGACAAACATAAATTTACTCATATCAGTCTTCACAGAATTATGGGCACCCACATATCATTGTGCAGAGTTATTTCACAGGAACAGAAATATGGAGCGATTTGGTATTTTAGCATAAAACTCATTTACCAGAATGACCTCGAAGACAAACGACAAAAGAGAGTGAAGGCCGATGAGATATTCATTAATGAGTCTTAAAGTAACAGAATGTAATTAAACAAGTTCACATTCATTATAAATAGCTGTTCGTGTAGGCGCAACAAGTGATTTATAACTTGGGAAAAAAGGAAGCCATAAAAAAAATCAAACAATGCATACACATATCATCACAAGTGTTATATAATGGGTTCCGAAAATTTAATTTCTCATGAATGAAATGCTGACTTAACTCCCGGAAAGAAAATTAAGAAAACCTTTGGCTTGCACCTCCTACAGATGGTCAGGAAGGACGTTGCTCCTAAAAGAACTTGGTACTCGAAATTTTCGGTCCACATTTTTTTTTTTCCTTTTTGGTATGCACAGAAACATTATTCAAACCGGCTCCCAAGAATCATGCTTTCATGGCATGATTCTGACCCACCATCTATTTCAATTTTGTTGATCTTTCTTTTAACACCCCCCTCCCTTCCTCCCCTTTCCTTTCCTTTCCCGGTTCTCATTCAATCAAATAAAGTACATTTGAAGAAACGCACGTTTAGAAAAATGAATTCACAGTTTTTTTTTTTAAAGAGACGGAGGAGCGGGGGGGGGGAGGTTAGGAGGGGGGAATGGAGAATGTAATTGATTTGAAAGTGATTCGTTTCTCGACCAAACAGAAGTCTTTATCTGAGGTGAGAAACTCACTGCAAACACCAAAAATCTGGGTGCGCCATATGCAGTTTTTTTTTCTTCTCTTTTCTTCCCGACCATGTTGTTTAATCTGTAGTAGGAAAAAAAAAATGTGTTTTCTATTTCGTTCGCTAAATCTGGGTAATATGCTATGGAATTATTGCATTAGTTACACTGTAAAACGTGTAGGCGAAATTATTTTTTCTGAGTATTTTATTTAGAAATTGTTGAGGTTGTTATGTTATCTGACTGACTATGTTGATGCTTGTCGTTGAATCGTTTTTCAGTTATCTAAATTTGAAGCATGTGTATACGGATAATAAGCCATGTATGGCAGACAAGTTTGGGAACAATATATTTGAATCCACTGTAAGACACAAAAGGGAATGCACCATTGACCGTGATAGGATACAAAAGGGAATGCACCATTGACCGTGATGGGATACAAAAGGGAATGTGCCATTAATTGTGATTTAATTACTCAGTTCTCTATATATCAATGTTTAATTATGGCCTTTACTGATTGAAAACAAAAGTTAACAACAATCTTGGCATTAAATCTGATAAATATCTCAGAAATAACATTTACTATGTTGGATGATTGTCATATATAATATTGATCATCTCCTTCATGCTATTGTGAACTTTAAAAATTTTATACATCTGCTTTTATGGGAATCACAGCCAGAACTTTCGGTCTCGTTAACAAAGAGAATGAAATTTTCGCACCGCTCAATGCTAAATTGATGTATGTGTGAGTGTACGGATCGAAACACTCAATGCTAAACTGATGTATGTGTGAGTGTACGGATCGTAACACTCAATGCTAAACTGATGTATGTTTGAGTGTACGGATCGTAACACTCAATGCTAAATTGATGTATGTGTGAGTGTACGGATCGTAACACTCAATGCTAAACTGATGTATGTGTGAGTGTACGGATCGTAACACTCAATGCTAAATTGATGTATGTGTGAGTGTACGGATCGTAATACTCAATGCTAAACTGATGTATGTGTGAGTGTACGGATCGTAACACTCAATGCTAAACTGATGTATGTTTGAGTGTACGGATCGTAACACTCAATGCTAAACTGATGTATGTGTGAGTGTACGGATCGTAACACTCAATGCTAAATTGATGTATGTGTGAGTGTACGGATCGTAATACTCAATGCTAAACTGATGTATGTGTGAGTGTACGGATCGTAACACTCAATGCTAAACTGATGTATGTTTGAGTGTACGGATCGTAACACTCAATGCTAAACTGATGTATGTGTGAGTGTACGGATCGTAACACTCAATGCTAAATTGATGTATGTGTGAGTGTACGGATCGTAACACTCAATGCTAAACTGATGTATGTGTGAGTGTACGGATCGTAACACTCAATGCTAAACTGATGTATGTTTGAGTGTACGGATCGTAACACTCAATGCTAAACTGATGTATGTTTGAGTGTACGGATCGAAACACTCAATGCTAAACTGGTGTGTGTGTGTGTTCTTAATATTATTTCAATTTCTAAAAATAGTAAGTCACTTGGATACATTACGACACGTGTGTATAGGTAATTTTGCGCTTAATGACCTAATAGATGTACACATTACGTATTATAGCTTATGACGTAATAGATGTACGCATTACGTATTCGATTTAATGAGCCCCGACCATCCTTTGATCTTCATCATGAACAAAACCTCACTCTTACCACAAAACACTTTCGTCCATTTAAACTGCATTATGAACGTTATAGTACCATTAATCCTGGTTGAAATGTATTTAGTATTAAGTGATCAACAAATTGATTAGCTGTGAAAACCAACAAAGTTTCGTTTGTTACACTTCAGCCCAACAATGATGTCATTTTTATTTTGTTCCTATTCTTCCCCCATAGCTCTGGTTGCAGTTTTTAGAGCATTTTCGAAAAAAAATGCTCTATTGTCCCCGTTTTGTCTGTCTGTCCGTCCGTCTGTCCGTGTACACCCTAGATCTCAACAACCATAAGTCCTAGAGCCATGATGTATATATCATTTTGTAGGTCTTGGCCTGCCAAGAAATGACTTTTTCCATTTCGCGATCTGACCTCTCAGGGCCGTAAAAGGGGCCTTATAAAGTACCGTTTTTTACTATATAAGCTATATTAATAATGGAGTGCCCTATATCTCAGCAACCATAAGTCCTAGACCCATGATGTATATATCATTTTGTAGGTCTTGGCCTGCCATGTGTACATCAAAAGTTCATTTTGCGATAGGACCTCTGAGGGCCGGGATTCAGGGCTCCTAAGGGGCTTATATATTATATATATACACCTTGTACGTTCAATAACCCATTCATTTGGTGCGAAATACTGCAGCACGTAGTTTCACCAAGATTTATTAAGAAACTCATCAAATGAAATAGTAAGCTTGCGTTCTGAGTTTAATTGAAAGTATCAGAGCTATGCAACAATTGACGGAGTTTTCGGACGATTAAATGACTACAATTTCGAATGTTTTCAATTATGAGTCCTATTTCAGTAACCACAAACCACTTGTAGTTAGATTTAAGAGAAATTTTTTTTTCAAATATAAAGAAACGTCTTTAAAATATTTTTTTTACAGATATATGCATTACACAATTGAATTTATAAACATTTCCAAAATTTACAAATATTTACTGAAAGCTGACAAACGTACTGATACATAACATGAAATTGCGCTAACACGTCCTGTGTCCAGAATGGAACAGGCTTAATTGCTTGTTTTTATTTTTGAGGCAGACACTGAGGAGAACACAGAAATGAAAACACAGTTAATACATTCCATAGAGCAGAGCAGAATTCAATGAACAAGTTTTTAGACAGATATGAATATACATACAATCAAGGGATAAAGTTTATAGACAGAACTAACATCAAGATTAAATGACACAGGTTACAGGCAGTTGACGTCATTGTCTATCTTGTTTTAAATGACACTGATATAGATACAGTCTACCGTGTCGTGACTTATCTAAGAAACTCACATAAAAAAATTGTTGTTATTTATTTATTGTTTTGATAATGTGATTGTCTTACTAGTTTGACGTCTGCTTTTAATAGGCCATTTGACGTCTACTTCATTGGCATAGTTCATGAGTACTTTAAAAAAAACAAATTGTTTCCTTCTAATTATTTTTTTTGATTTGCATAATTTAAAATATGTAAATAAATGTTTAGGATATTAGAAACAGTTTTGGTCACTTATTTTTTCAACCAAAAGAACTTTTACCATTATATCTCAAAAAGAAAGGTATAAAAAACTTTAATAAAATTAGAATGCTCTAAATTAACAAGCGCTGCCAATGCTTTTGTTTACACATAAGATATTTTTTACTTTTTACTTTTTTTTCTTTACTTTTTAAACAATATACAATGGATTGACCAGTTAATATAAATAGTTTATTCCAGGAAATAATCTACATTATAAACAAAAAACATATAATTTTTAAATGTAAAATAGGCATTCGAAATATAGATCACTAACTATGGTGCACAGTTATACCAACATATAAAATTCATCCTAATTGTATAGTTTTATTACAATAGTACAAATCACTCTAAAAAAGCTTCATTAAAATATAAAAAAAAGATATACTATTGTAAAAATGGTAAAATACAATAAGGTAACAAAGCATGGGAAAAAAAATTCAAAATTAACTTTAATCCGATTTTCAAGAACTTAACTGAATTTATGGACTTTTTAAAAAAATATAAAGATCAAAACATCATCTATTTGCCCTTTCCCCCTCCCCCCCCCCCCAACCCAAACCACACCTCTCCAGAAACCAGTAAAGCCAAAACTGAAGAACTGAAGAAATGTATGGAAATAACTTGTTTTCTTTTTAATATCATCGTTTGTTAATTAAATTAATCATTGTTCTGTATAAGCAAAAAGCTGTCTTCGTTTATCTCCCATTTGCCTCCATCAAAACCTTAACAGAGTTACACTACATTACATCTCTACTGCCTGCTTTATTGTAATGAATACATATTTTTTGAAAAGGGAGTTATATTAATCAAATCATGTACATGTAATTTATTACTGTACCCTTTTGACTATGATCAAAGATTAATATCTGCACTGGTTGACATAAGCCATTAGGCTATCTTGGTCTGGGAGACATCTTAGGCTATGGGGATAAGATCATTGACGCTCTCCCAACCAAGAATAAAAAACACCTTTTGTGACGGTGGTGTTACTGTGGTTAATGAGGACTATCCGAGACCATAGTAATTACAGCTGGCGGTGAAGACAGATGTGGTCGGCACACAACACCTTTTTACTCGTGTCAGTCTACGACAAAATGAGATCATCATTCAGACTTTAGAAATTATGTGGATCCTAGCAAGTCATTCATTTTAAACCATTAAATTTATAAAAAGTGAGAAAAATTGGATGAAAGTAGATCGTCAACTCTGGTATAAATTTAATCGTTTGTAAAAAACAATTGCTGTGATTTATCATATAAAACATTAATGGGCAGTTCGATTTTCTGTTGGAAAATATTTCTACAGACACAAAGTTTTACCGGCACATAGTTCTATTGTCAATCGGATAAATGACCATTGTTTAATTAGCAAGTCGATAAATGACCACCGTTTGATTACCAAATCGATAAATGACCATTTTTTGATTAGCAAATCGTTAAATGACCATTGTTTGGTTAGCAAATCGATAAATGACCATAGTTTGATTAGCAAATCGATAAATGACCACCGTTTGATTAGCAAATCGATAAATGCCCATATTTCTTATGTCCAAGAATTTTTTTTTTCAATATAAGATTTGTCAATTTAAGTAAAAACAGTTCTTATGGCTTTAATTTTTCTTATGTTTGTTACTTTGAATCTCTGTTTATGTTTTAACTTACACTAGTTCAACTAAAATATCAAAAGTTAATGAATGAATTCACGAAAAAAAACTGTACCAGATTAACTAATATTTAGATAATTATCGTAACTCTTGTTCACAACTTGGATGGTTTTTAGTAGTGACCTTTGTGCATACACACGAAACCCAATTGTGCAATGGTATTTGAGGCACTACGGGGGGAATCTAGCGTCGATGGAGCTTGCGCTGTCAGCCGATAGGGATAATGACCGATACGACACCAAGTCAGTTATATTAACACACAGAAGTATAAACAAAATATCACAGTGTGCATGCAGAGCAGTTCTGGGGGTATCTAGAGTCATAGGCGGAGAATTTTAGATATATTTGGGGGAGGGGGGAGGCTATGAAAAGGCCATGTATGGGCCCTAGATAGCAGATGGAGATTTTAGATATATTTGGGCTCTGATAGCATTATATGTCTTAAAACCTCACGCTACGGGCCTGGAGGGGGGGCGCTTAAGCAGCAGTGCCCTAGTTAGTTACCCAGTTTTGTCTATTGTATTAAAACGGCTTTGTGTGCATGCTTTTGCCGGATTTCTCAAGTAGATTGGACTCCCTTCGTCTGCTGTGATTGCTTCCAGTAGAGTGCACGCTTGTACTTCCCGTCATTAACTTCTGCGACCCCCCCCCACCCCTCGGACCGCTGAGTCAACATCCACCAGCGTTTATTGTCTTCTCCTTATTGACATTATACATCCACGCACGAGGCAGTCGGACTGACACCATAACTGTGTCACAAACACCCCCGCACACACAGCACCCACAGTCTTACTTATCCCTCCCTCCCTCCATCCCCACACCCCCCCCCCCAGCTTATTTAGTGATGATGACAGGATGTAGACACACACACACACACACACACACACACACACACACACAAAATGGTCAAACGAATGATGCTTCTTCTTCCTCCTATACCAACGTCTCATCTCATCTCATCTCTTCTCTTCTCTCCCTCTCTCTCTCTCTCTCTCTCTCTCTCTCTCTCTCTGTGTGTGTGTGTGTGGATGTGTGGATGTGTGTGTTTACCTCCTTCTCCAGCCGTCAGTTTCCCTTGTCCTCATTCGAGGACGAGTATGACGCAGGTTAGTGGGTGGGACTATGGTACTGACTGTGGGTGAGCGGCAGAGATAGACTTTTCCAAAAAGAATATTGCAGTGTTGTGTTTGGGAGCGGGGTGGATTGGCGGGAGGGTGATAGATCTTCATTAAGTTATTTAGTAGGAAGCCAAAAAAAAAATCCGGGGGTGGGGGGAGGGGTTGATTGGACCAAAAAGATAAAAGTGTAAATCTAAATTTGAAGCAACGTAGAAATTTGGGGAGAGAAATGGATTTGAGGAGGAGGTAATCAAAGTGTCGGAGGTGGATAGATAATTTCCCCCTTTTTTTTTTCTATTACATTAAACTCACCATGAGCTCCGGCTGTTCAATTTTGTCTGAAGTTAATTATGGAAGCTTATATTCCAATAATAATATGAAATAATTGCACGTGTGTCTCACTGGTTTCAACATCACCAACATGCACGGACAAACACATAATGAATTGAACAAACACACAAGTAATTGAACAAACACAGAAGTAATTTAACAAACACACAAATAATTGAACAAACACACAAGTAATTGAACAAACACACAAATAATTTAATTGTTTATCGGAGAGTATCATAAAATATTTTGGCATGATATTTTATGAACTCTCCTTCCTGGTCTGAGAGACATACCATGATCAACGGGGGATGGATCATAGGGGTTCTCTGGTCAGGAAAAAATAACCCATTACTTGCGAGGGTGGTGGTACTGTGGTCAGTGAGGACTATCCGAGACCGCAGTATTCACCACGGATGTGGTCGGCACACAACACCCTTCCACTCCGTCCCACTCAAGCACACCTGCGCAGCCTGCCATTTCGGGCTGAGGGTACAGGCACACTATACCCTCCCCTCTGTCCGAGTTACAGGAAAAAACCCTTTCCTTGCCATTCTGGCCGATCGGCAGTACACACACCCTGCTGGTCTGGCCAGTTTGGGCAAGGATTAAAACCCATTTTTCTGCCATCCCTGCAGATGATAGCGGGCACACTCACCCCGCCGCTCTGTAGGATGGCAGACGTGCATCAGCGCCGCCAACAATGCTAGTGTGGTAGGCACACTACACCCTACCATGCTGGCAATGGCGGCGTTTAAAAAAAAATTAAAAGAAAAAAAAGTAATTGAACGGACACACAAATAATTTAAAAAACACACAATTAATTTAACGGACACACAATTAATTTAAAAAACACACAATTAATTTAACAAACACACAAATAATATAATATATATTTTTAGAACAGTGGATACATTTTTATGATATATAGGTTGATAGATAGGTAGATAAATAGATAGATAGCATAATAAGATATATAGATAAATTGTTGGCATCTATTTTAACACCTCTGTTCTATTTTATAACTCGCGATCTACTCGACTTTCCGATTTGCTTCTCTCAAGAGTATCAAATTATCTCAGAGCGGACACATGAGCAACTATTAAATTCTAATTACAAAATACACGGATCTAAATCTGAGAGGAACACCCAATTTATTAAGTTCACCAATTAACTTAATTTGGAAATCTATTCCCTCTGCCATGGGAGAAACACACAGGAATAGAAATAGTAAGGATATATTTTCGCCGGATATAAACAAACGATGTTCAAATACTAATTCACACATAAAAAATGTAAATCGAAAAATGATATGAATTTTTAACGAGAAACAAATCTTTAATAAAAGAAAAATTTTGAAACAAGATATGGTAGGTGGAACGACAGATTATATATTATACAGATAGCGCATCGCTGTATAAATAGTCCTCGGTTTTGTGTTAAAAACTCTCGCGCCATTGTTGTTATTCGCTTTTGTTTCCAATGACGCTTTCCATTAAAAAAAACACACAGACCTATATACACCTCTTTGTTTTTTTGTTTTTTCAAGACATGAAATATGAATGAGAAAGCTTTAAATTTGCTTTATACATATAAAAAAGCTATAATATATTATTTAATTCATGAGTGCACTGGGTTTTTGGAACTTTATATATATAATAAACATTTCCATACAATGAATGGACTGATGAGAGCAAATATCATTTACGACGGCGATGAAAACATTGTTTCAAAACGAGGCTTCAGCTATCTGTATAATATCGAATATGTGGGTGGATCTATCAACTACATGTACAGGGCAAACTAATCTTTATTTGTCACGGCCCTTTACTTTTGTGAGGCTCTATGCAGAACCCCCCCCCCCCCGGGCCACGTTAGTGAATTATTTTCTTTAACCATGATATCCTCTTTTAAGGTTGTTTTCGTTTTAGCTAGATTCATAGAACGAATACATATCGGTTGTCTAGTGCAGGGGTGGGCAAAAAAACGGACCGCGGGCCGCATGCGGCCCGTATGTCAAGCTTTTATCACTAGTTGGGTTCGTATACATTTATGAGCAAACGTTTTCTTGTATGAAAATAAACAAGTCTAAGAATAGATCGATGTCGACTGACTGCATTTTATATGGCCATGCCAATCATAATCAGTAAACTGGTTCCACAGTTCACAAACATTATCCGAAATTGTGAACAGTTACACACTTCTCATTAATTATAAATGTACTCTGTGGTCAGCTTATATGTAAATTAAGTTCCTTTGCATTCGTAATTTTTATGACAGGCAACAATAAACTTTTGTTGAATTAATATGAATAGTAAAGTCTTATTACTAAAATTAGTTCTGAACTGATTTAGTTTGTATTTTGTAATTTGATGTGCATGTGTAATAGAGTGTGAATGTGAAATAAAGTGACAAATACATCTATAGTTATTATCACTAATTCATATTTTCTTTCGTTGTAAATTGTAATTGAAGTAAATAAAATATATATGCGGCTCGTCGATAACTAATAAGATTTCAATGTGGCCCTCTGTAAAAAAAAAAAGGTTTGCCCACCCCTGGTTCTAGCGTAAGATATAGTGCAGTGTTCTTTGTGTGTGTGTGGGGGGGGGCTCTCTCTTTCGTAGTGCGCACTTGTCGCATGATGTTCTACGCTTATCATATTCTCTTCTCTGCATATCCCACAATCTCGACAGCCAAATACTTACTGAGGTTCACTATATCGGGTCGTTCATAATATATTGACACAAATAATGATGAAGTGTATAAAACACTTAGTAAACAATCCAATGAAAGAAAACATTTCCCTAACCTTAAATCGGGCACCGTGTGACCTCCCCTCTCCCCCCCATTCCCCAATCAACATTCAATTTAATATCTTCTTTATCCACCACACCTCCCCCCCCCCACCCGCCCTTTTCCTTCTCTTCCAAGGACGTTTGACTGTGTTGATATATTCACTTCTATCTACGTGCGATAGAGACTTGAAGCTGGCACTCAACATTGGGCAGAGTTCCAGAGTTATCTTCGATCTATCTTAAACTCAACCTCTCTCTCTTTCCCCTGATTGCATTTTTAACTGTTTTTCTACAGCTACACAGATATCTCTTTCTTTCTTTTTGTCAGTCTCTCTCCTCCTTCTCTCTGTCTCTCTCTCTCTCTGTGTCTCTCTGTCTTTCTTTCTCTCTCTCTCTCTCTCTCTCTCTCTCTCTCTCTCTCTCTCTCCATCTCAAGCTCTCTGTGTATCAGTTTCTTTTATTAAAATCCCAATTCAAGTCTACTTCTATAGATGATACCTTGGGGTCTATTGAATATGTTTCAAGTTACTCTGTGTATCTCCCCAGTAGACCTTTCATCACAGCTACATTCTCATTGTACTGCAGTTCATTTTACAAAGACTTAACCACTCAAGAGTTCCCAGCTCTATTTACCTCACTTCACGCAGTGATATCAAATGTTCTGTGTAATAACTGGGATTATAAAAATCACTGTGGAGTGTTAACAAAAGTATGACAACGTCACCCGCGCATTCATTGAAACGCCTCACCGGGGGTGGGGGGTGGGGGAATGGGTGGTGGAGGTGGGGGAATGGGTGGTGGAGGTGGGGGAATGGGTGGTGGAGGTGGGGGAATGGGTGGTGGAGGTGGGGGAATGGGTGGTGGAGGTGGGGGAATGGGTGGTGGAGGTGGGGGAATGGGTGGTGGAGGTGGGGGAATGGGTGGTGGAGGTGGGGGAATGGGGTGGGGCGGGGGGTGGGTTCAGCGTCAAGTTCCCCTCCATCTTCTTTACAGTTGGTCGTTGTTTTTTTTTTTTGCTATTGTTAATGTCTCATTTTTAATTTCTGTCACGTCACATTCAGTTTTATTTCCATCTGTTTGTTCCGCCATATTTGTTTATTATGTAGACTTAGACCAGCAGACAATCGGTTAGACAATTTATATTTTAATGAAAATGTCAATTTAGTATAGACTAGTATAGATAGATAGTCTTAAGACAGACATATAGTAGGCAGACAGAGAGATAGATATATAGATGACTTAATTCTGAAACACATTCCCACTTCATGGAGATGACTTAATTCTGAAACATATTCCCACTTCAAGCAGATGACTTAATTCTGAAACATATTCCCAATCCATGGAGATGACTTAATTCTGAAACATATTCCCACTTCATGGAGATGACTTAGTTCTGAAACATATTCCCGCTTCGTTTTTTTTCTCTTTAAACAACAAAACTAGTAAAAGAAAAAAAATGTTTTACTAAATTAACTAAACCAATAAGACTAAAGTTTAAAAAAAAACTGAAACTAAAATCATAAGGTCTGAGTCACGGCACATAGAACTGAGATTAAATTGTTTATTGAACTGTTTGATTGGAAATCGATCACGTGAAATTATATTTGCCACTCCAGTCACTTTCACCATAAGGGGGTCTTGTTATGGATGTCATGGTAGAGATGTCATGGTAGAGATGTCATGGTAGAGATGTCATGGTAGAGATGTCATGGTAGATTGGTTTGGTAGAGATGTCATGGTAGACTGGTTTGGTAGAGATGTCATGGTAGATTGGTTTGGTATAGATGTCATGGTAGAGATGTCATGGTAGAGATGTCATGGTAGATTGGTTTGGTAGAGATGTCAAGGTAGATTGGTTTGGTAGAGATGTCATGGTAGATTGGTTTAGTAGAGATGTCATGGTAGATTGGTTTGTTGGAGATGTCATGGTAGATTGGTTTGGTAGAGATGTCATGATAGATTGGTTTGGTAGAGATGTCATGATAGATTGGTTTGGTAGAGATGTCATGGTAGATTGGTTTGGTAGAGATGTCATGGTAGATTGGTTTGGTAGAGATGTCATGGTAGATTGGTTTGGTAGAGATGTCATGGTAGATTGGTTTGGTAGAGATGTCATGGTAGATTGGTTTGGTAGAGATGTAATGGTAGATTGGTTTGGTAGAGATGTCATGGTAGATTAGTTTGGTGGAGATGACATGGTAGATTGGTTTGGTAGAGAGGTCATGGTAGATTGGTTTGGTAGAGAGGTCATGGTAGATTGGTTTGGTGGAGATGTCATGGTAGATTGGTTTTGTAGAGAGGTCATGGTAGATTGGTTTGGTATAGATGTCATGGTAGAGATGTCATGGTAGAGATTTCATGGTAGAGATGTCAAGGTAGATTGGTTTGGTAGAGATGTCATGGTAGATTGGTTTAGTAGAGATGTCATGGTAGATTGGTTTGTTGGAGATGTCATGGTAGATTGGTTTGGTAGAGATGTCATGGTAGGATTGGTTTGGTAGAGATGTCATGGTAGATTGGTTTGGTAGAGAGGTCATGGTAGATTGGTTTGGTAGAGATGTCATGGTAGATTGGTTTGGTGAAGATGTCATGGTAGATTGGTTTGGTAGAGATGTCATGGTAGATTGGTTTGGTAGAGATTTCACGGTAGATTGGTTTGGTAGAGATGTCATGGTAGATTGGTTTGGTAGAGATGTCATGGTAGATTGGTTTGGTAGAGATGTCATGGTAGATTGGTTTGGTAGAGATGTCATGGTAGATTGGTTTGGTAGAGATGTCATGGTAGATTGGTTTGGTAGAGATGTCACATGATTCAATGAAATTCGATCTTGTAAATAAGGAAAAATATTTGAAATGTTATGAATGTAATAATTAAAATAAATAGCTTGTACAAGTATGTTCCATTTACTGTTGCATACACTATATTCTTTAGTGCTAGTCTATTCCAAACTCTGGAATCTGTAAGGCTATTCTGTTCCATACACTGCAATCATTAGTGCTAGTCTGTTCCATTCACTGACAAGTGTAAATTGTCACACAATTTGAATTCTGAGAATCTGACGCTTCATATAGATGCAAATATTTTCCAGTACGCCCCATTGTGAGGCTGTACAAAAACCCGACCCATTCCCCCAAACTACTACCTCGAATTTCCAATAGTTTGATTGGCTGTAGATACGGACCGAGAATCTGTTGACTGGTCTGACCCAATTCTAGGGCACAGTCTGGAGGAATATTGGATTTGACTTCTGCTGGTCAGGGGCCAGAAGAAATCAATAGACAGCGGGTACAAGGAAGAAAATTAGTGGATGCCAGGGGCCTGGGTTTGGGTGAGGAAGAGAAGGGGAGGAAAGGGTAGCTGAGAAAATTTATGAAGACAGAATTTAAAAAAAAAAAAGTCGGTCAGCAATGTTGACAAGAAGTTGATCGTTTAGTAGTGACTGTAACACACAACCGTTGTTGCATGGCTGTCAGTGAAATATCATGGACAAATCGACTGATAGAATGATTTGTACTGTTGATTTATTTCACGATTTTCCTTTTTATTTACATTTAAAAAAAGTAACGTTACCTTAACCCTAACGGGCCATCGGGGCAGATGAAGTGTAGAATTCATCTGTTTCTATAACATCAGCATATATAACCATATATATATGGTTAGCACAACGCCAAGCCGCCTTTACTTCCCCAACTTAAAGTCAGGTACCCATTTAAAGCTGGGTGAACTTGTGGGACGACTTTGAAACACATTTCACCTGGAAAAATTCCACATGGTTCTCACCGAGGATCGAACCCAGGACTCTCAGGTCGACAGTCGAGTATCTACACCACTCAGCCACCCATCCCACAATTTATTTACATTATTGTCCATAAATGATTTCTTAAGTTGTTAAGTTGTCGCCTCTTTTAGTCGAACCTGTCGGGATTTTTTGAAAAGATCAACTACGTTGTGGTATGAATCTTCAATGACTGACCAGTATTGACCACAGTTTGGAACTAATGTGGATGCTTAGTAGGACAAAGGAGGTTTTTGAAACGTTCATCAGAATTATTTTACAAAGTCAATTACGCGAAAGCACTACAGTTCTATTAGTATCAACAAATATCACCTTCTTAGACTAGACTGAAAAATATATAAGCATTGCAGCTATTAAGTCACTAATAAATCTTTTTAAATGATTGTTCAACTTACTTAGGCTGTTCTGTAGAAGGCCTATACTTAAATCAACACATGTAGGCCTACACTTAAATCAACTCATGTAGGCCTACACTTAGGTCAACACATGTAGGCCTACACTTAGGTCAACTCATGTAGGCCTACACTTAGGTCAACTCATGTAGGCCTACTACTAAGATTGGTCAGAACGAATCCAGCCTGACAAAAAGAAACAAGAATACTGTGATGACCAGGATATTTTGTATTTTTTATACATATTAAACGAATGCACATATATTATGATAAACTGGAAAATATTTCTATGAGCTTTAATATCAGTCACTCTCTGGCGGTAGACAGACACTTAGATGTTTCAGGAAATGTTAAATCAATTTCCCTTAACTTCTCGAAGCCCAATCAATTTGAAATTTTGAGCTTTTGTGTATTCTCGATGACTATACATTTTTTTTTCAAAATTCGAGTCAACTAATTTAATTTTTACTGACCCCGAATCTAATTTCTTTTTTTTTTTGATAATGTTTATAAAAATAAAAGAAACAGCGGCAGATAATCCGGGAGACTCAAGTTGAGTGATTAAAATTAATTTTATTTTCAACTTAGACTGAAAAGTTTTTGAAAAATTGTGTAAGTAGTTAAATTATTCTATTTCCCTAAACTCTCATGAGTCTCGAAACTATGTGAAGTTCTTTTAATTTGAGGTATTAAAAGTACAGAATATTAAAGCAAATATTTTTGTACATAATATACACCTAGATATTAAATAGTTAGACTACATTGAAAGTACACATTAATAATATTAAAAATACCGAAATTCCAAATAAAAATATTTTTATCTTCATTGCCACGAATCACTGATAATTTTTTTGCGTAGATTTGTATCTGGAATATTTAGAATTCTTGGAGACGCACTTCAGAAATGTTGAATAACACTCAAGAAATTCAGGCAGTTTATGGACCGTATCCAATGCTACATAGGAATGTCTTGGCAAACATTGAAGCTAACCCATGCAAGTTTTGATTGTGCATGTTCATTTGTATATGGTCTACTGATCCTATTTCATAATACTGTGTATACAATGGAAATGTAGGGGTTACAGCGGAAACGTAGGGACTACAATAGTTATGTAGGGACTACAGTGGATATGTGGGACTGCATTGGAAATGTATACACTGCAGTGGATATGTGGGGATTACATTGGATATGTAGACGCTACAGTGGATATGTGGGGACTACAGTGAATATGTGGGGACTACAGTGAATATGTGGGGACTACAGTGAATATGCAGGGGCTAAAATAGATATGTAGAATATACAGTGGATATGTAACCACCACAGTGAATATGTTGGAACTACAGTAGATATGTTGGAACTACAGTGGATATGTTGGAACTACAGTGGATATGTTGGAACTACAGTAGATATGTTGGAACTACAGTGAATATGTTGACACTACGGTAGATATGTTGGAACTACAGTGGATATGTTGGAACTACAGTGGATATGTAGGAACTACAGTAGATTTGTTGGAACTACAGTGGATATGTTGGAACTACAGTAGATATGTAGCCACCACAGTGAATATGTTGACACTACAGTGAATATGTTTACACTACAGTAGATATGTTGGAACTACAGTGGATATGTTGGAACTACAGTGGATATGTTGGAACTACAGTGGATATGTTGGAACTACAGTGGATATGTTGGCTTCACAGAGGATATCCATAGCCAGTAGGCACCCGTTGTGATGGATAGACAGACTACGTTGTGATGGATAGACAGACTACGTTGTGATGGATAGACAGACTACGGTCGCTATGGTCCATATTGCTGTAAGGGGGTGTGGGAAGGGAGTCTTGTCAGTCTGAAAAATGATATGATCACTGTTAAAGTATGTCTGTAACAGTTCAAGCTATGTAACCAGGTCGGTGCGGCTTGACACAGAGAGTTTTAGGTATAACTTGACGGAATGACGTGGTTTTCTATGTCAACGACCTGTCATTACCTCTGCCATAAGAAATAAAACAATAACAAACGCATATTTTTTTTACTTGCATGTGGGCACTAGACATAGACTTACAGAGATGTCTGTGGGCACTAGACATAGACTTACAGAGATGTCTGTGAGCACTAGACATAGACTTACAGAGATGTCTGTGGGCACTAGACATAGACTTACAGAGATGTCTGTGGGCACTAGACATAGACTTACAGAGATGTCTGTGGGCACTTGACATAGACTTACAAAGATGTCTGTGGGCATTAGACATAGACTTACAGAGATGTCTGCGGGCACTAGACATAGACTTACAGAGATGTCTGTGGGCACTAGACATAGACTTACAGAGATGTCTGCGGGCACTAGACATAGACTTACAGAGATGTCTGTGGGCACTAGACATAGACTTACAGAGATGTCTGTGGGCACTTGACATAGACTTACAGAGATGTCTGCGGGCACTAGACATAGACTTACAAAGATGTCTGTGGGCACTAGACATAGACTTACAGAGATGTCTGTGGGCACTAGACATAGACTTACAGAGATTTTTCTGGGCCCTAGGCAAAGCACATGTCGGGGCCCTTTTTACAATCGATTTGATGAGAATTAATTATTGGATGGGCCCCTCTTGCATTGGAGACGCTAGGCAGTAGATAGTTTGCTTATCTAAAAAAAGGGTGGGCTCTGCATAACATACACACACCGGTTTAACTCACATTCACATATACAAGATGAAAATATCACCAAACAAAGACCCTTAAGGGGAGCGAAAAGGGCAACCGTCTATGCCCTGTCCCAGATAGGGGCCCAGCGATATAGTGGCCTACTCTTTCTACTCTTGACCAGAAATAAAATATTCACAAAGGGCCCCGCATATAGTAGG
>JAGDYQ010000085.1:790813-865813 GCA_021962125.1 Bulinus truncatus | reverse complement strand
GAGGAGTTTCTCCTAAAAAAAATTATCGACAGTAGCAAAAATTCTTTGTAATCGTCGAGAGGTTGTTTTGTTCCTTGCCGCATATTTACAGCAAATTCTACTGCTGATGGTACAAGCGAACCATAAACTTTAAGATCTGCATCAGTTAAATGCTATGATTCAGAATTAAGTTTACTCCACTGATCACGAAATCGTTGAAACATCTAATTCTCCGGACCAGAAGATGCTCCAAAATGTCTTTGGTAAACATGGAATAAAATCACTTCATGAACATGATGTCAATAGGCTGTGTAATTTTCCAGTTACTTTTTCCAGCAGGGTACAAGCACTGAATGTATACCTATGTTGCTTGAAGTAGTATCAAAACAAAGTGCTATAAATTTGTCATGTAAAAAGTTTCCATCTTTTAAAGCTTGTTCAATATCGTAACTTATCTGTTTACCACAGCCTCTCTCCAGTTTTGGGACTGACAGCAGATTTTCCACACCATATCCTGTCACTAATATGGGCAGTCGATTCATTTTATCTTTACTGTTCAGATTGGGTAAATATTTTTCATCTTGGTGTACAGTTAAAGTGAACTGTGGATTGAAATCTGCAATACATGTAATTCTTTTTGTGACTTCTTTAAGTTTTTCAATACGTGCATTTCGAAGAGTTTCACTTGATTTAGAATAAATTGAATATTGTGTATTATGTATGATGACTCATAAAATTAACAAACAATTAAATATTGAAAACATTCTCAATTTAATTATTAAAATAGAAGAGATAAATATGAAAAACATATGAAAAATATGGATTCGAGTAACCTTGCCAACTTAAATTGCGTTGTGACAAAGCTATGAATCATGGTTAGAGAACCCATCTTAACATAATTCCTTCACAAATATGTAGAGATTTGTTCTCTAACAGGTTTTATGTAGGCTGTATGTAAAACAAATATGTATGTGTATATATATATATATATATATATATATATATATATATATATATTTATGCGTCTTTTTTTTAAAGTTATTAATTCATTAAAAAGTAAAAAAAAACGAACTTTTATTATACACATATTTATACAAATTATCTTCGCTAAAATTAAAAGCGTGGGTAACTACAACATCCTGAACTAAATTGTCTTTACATCAGTGATAAGTCAACAAATCATCTATTTATCTAGTAGACACCCACGCTTATGTTTTCAGTCATGCTGACTTATATTCATTTGTGCTTAAAAGCAAAACATTTTAATAATAGCTTTTTTTTTTAGTTTTTTTTTTTCAGTATTTTATTTTATTTCTAAAAAAGATTTCCAAAAAAAAAAATATATTTTTTTTTGTAGTCTTATATTTCATGGAATTTCATCTCTGAAATTTGATTGAAATCAAATGAACGGCTTGCATGTCCAAGTCTTGCCTTCTATAGACATTTTTCAATTGATCGAGAAAGTTTCAAAATTTAAAGGGAATCACGTGCAGCCATTTCAATTTTTTTCAAATTAATCTTATTCAGGAACAATGGGAGTGGCATAACTAGGAGGTGGGGGGGAAGGGGTGAGGCTGCTTACGTACTTTGCCACCAGCAAGGTGTGGCATGCTGGTACTGTCACCACTTCAGAAATGTGTATTTCCGGTTATCACCCAACTCTGGTTTACAACACTGAAAAATAGCTGGAAAAAATATAAATATTATCACAGCAGTTATATATCATCAATTAGGCTTAGCAAACAGTGAATTGTTTCAAATCGTGGTCTGTTAAGTGTGAATCATAAAGCGTTGATATATCAAGCTTACTCTAACGTGATAAAGCAATCCGTAGATCAATATTACATGCCCTTAAATAGAATGAATTGGTAATATTAAAAGACAACGATTGCTTAATAGATTTGTGCCTTTACCAGGAGTAGCCAGTTGAAGCAACACATGAAGTCGGTGAGAGCCAAATTCCAGTTTGAATGTAGAGTAAAATAAAATAAAACGACATCATTAAAATCTTTAATAAATTTACGTTATTAAATGACAAAAAAATCTGGCTCATCGGGGGCCCCCACAACGTTCAACAAAGAGTCCTGTGTGGCTGTCTCATACAGTTATTCCTGTTCTATACAATATAATATAAATAAAAGCTATTTGGGTTCTGCGTTAAATCGAAAGTAAAAAATTAATACAACAGTATTCCAGTTTAAAAAAGAATCATGTAAAAATCGGATCTGTCCGAAACCAAAAATAACCTAGCCTACCGATCAAGCCTAAGGGGATATAACTCAATTCTAAGGTTTTGCAGGGTACAGCTAGTATATAAATAATAACGGTGTGTGTTCTGCGTTAAATCGAAAGGAAATAATTCATACAACAGTATTCCAGTTTGAAATCGTCAAACGTAAACAATAGTAATAAAAATCATGAAAAAATCGGATCTGTCCGAAACCAAAAATAACCTAGCCTACTGATCTAACGTAAGGGAATATAGCTCTATGCAAAGGGTACAGCTAGTAATACATATTGCTTTTAAAACTAAAACAGAACATGCTTGAAAATGGGAAGGTGCACCAATGTAGATTGTAAATGGTGGAACGGCAGTGTTGGAAAATACATACAAAGCGTCCCATTCAAATTTGTTGAGAGACAAGGAATTCAATCAAACAGCTAAGTCACTTACGTTAATCTGATTGGATAAGAGACCTCAGTTATGATAATTTGATTACGTCAACTTTTATTGGATAGCTACGTCAATAAGTCACGTCTGAATAAGACACGCGGACGTCAGACCTGACGTAGAAACAATTTTCATTGATGTCTTGGTCACGTGGTTATGTAGCCAGACATTTTTCAATGGGTCATTCAGTGAACGGGGGCGAGTCCAGGAAACAAAGGTTCCAACAGTCTGTTGTCGGTGGTCAAGGGGGTTTGTGTCAAGAAGAGTGGGTCAAGGAGTAAAGTATCAGTGACGCCATCAACCATTCATTCATCAGCAGACTTAAACCTGACCTCTAATGACCTGGCCCCGTTCCCAACATTGTTACATCTGTGTTTGCCCCTCCGACTCTTTTTTTTTCTCTTATTGCTTTCCGTCCATTCATTTGTAATTCCGACTTCCTCAGGCTACTCTTGAAACTCACACTTGTACTTATTATAGTTCACATTTTTGGCGCCTGCTCACTCCACACTCCACACTTTACATTGCTGAAAAAACAAAATAGATCGCAGAATTTCACCACTCGTGCAATACCGCCTCAGGCACCTGCTCTTAACAGCAGATTTAGCTGTAGGTCCGCAGTTCTCTACCTTTTTTCGCGACAGTAACCCAACGGGTGCGAAAGTATATCCGCAGGGTACGAATCACAAAGTAAGTTTTTTTTTTTAAAGTCGTGGTTGCTTTAAACAAAAATGATATGTCGCAGCGTGCACCCGCATAAGCTTTCCCCCTAATCCTTGGGGTAAGCGTACCACGCGGCTGTAGGCTATGCTTGGAGCTCAGAGAATATAGTCTACTAGTTGCCCTCCTCTCTCTTTATCCCTCTCTCCCACCCTCTCTCTCCCTCCCTCCCCTCTATCTCCCTCCCAGCCCTTCCTTTCTCTTCCCTTCCTTTCTCTTTCCTTCCCTCCCTTTCTCTCTCCCTCTCTCCCTCCCTCTCTCAACTCCCTCTCTCTCCCTCTCTCCCTCCCTCTCTCATCTCCCTCTCTCTCCCTCACTCCTTCTCTCTCCCCCTCTCCCCCTCCCTCTCTCCCCTTCCTCATTTTCCTTTTTATTTATCTTGTGATTGTGCGACTTTCCATGGACGAGAAATAATCAACACCCCCCCGACCCCCACCCCTTCCAGTGGGCCGCGGTGAAATTATCAAATGCTGACCGGTCCGTGGCGAGAAAAAGGCTGGGGACCACTGGTCTAGGAGATTGCAATAGGAGACAATGATACAGAGACAACGGTCAAATATTTAATAAACAAGGTGCTTTGCTCTGTCACGTCACAAAGTGTCACGTGGACGTCGTGGCTACTGATCTAAGTTAGGATACATTTTCTTTTTGTTTGCAAGGTCACTTGAAGGCCGTTAAGAGACTATAAGATTCCACAGACTGTGTCTACTGTCTATTTGACTGAGTGAATGAATGGCGACAGTTTGTATCTGTTGTAGTTTACGACATGACAAAATGATAGCATCATAAAAAAATTCTGGACTTTGTATTTTTGTGAACAAGGTATTGGGGCCTGCGGCAAGTAATTAGTCCTTGAAACATTGACAAAGTGCTAGATAAAGGAAGCTAAAAATCCTCATTGGCACACACGCTTTTTAGTCCTTATAATATCTATAAATATGTGTATGATCTAAGGATTTTTTCATGTTAAGTAATTTTATGATGAAATGTTTCTTTTTAAAAAAAAAATATTCGTTCAGCTTCTGACGAAGTCTATAAAGGCTAAATAACTGATCGATGAAAGAAAAAACTTTGTATATTGATACATTTTTATCAATAGCTAATTAAAGTCAAGTAAATATGTATTTATATTTTAGCAGTAAATAGTAGTCTGGATAATATAATTATATAAACGAAGTGGCTATGGTTACATCAAGCGCCATTATATTAGGGTTAGCGGGAGTACGCATTTTTTTTGTCGGATACCGGCAATTATATTAGGGTTAGGAATAATGTTAGGATTAGGGTTAGGGATAGAGATAGGGTTAGGGATAGGGTTAGGGATAGGGATAGGGTTAGGGATAGGGTTAGGGATAGGGTTAGGGATAGGGTTAGGGTGTGGAGCAATATCTATTGATGTAACCCGGAAAAAAAATACGAACTCCGTTTTGATGTTACCGTAGCCACTGTGTTATATAAATTTATCCAACGCTTACATTTATCCATATATTGTCCAGTATATAAAAAGGTTGTGGGACGGATGGCCGAGTGGTGTAGATACTCGACTGTCGACCTGAGAGTCCTGGGCTCGATCCTCGGTGAGAACCATGTGGAATTTTTCCAGGTGAAATGTGTTTCAAAGTCGTCCCACAAGTCCACCCAGCTTTAAATGGGTACCTGACTTTAAGTTGGGGAAGTAAAGGCGGCTGGGCGTTGTGCTAACCACACAATCCTTTTATATGCTGAGGTTATAGAAACAGATGAATTCTACACTTCATCTGCCTCGATGGCCCTTTAGGGCTAAGGGAACTTTACTATATAAAGAGGTGGATTTAATAAAAGCATAATTAATAAATAATGCTAAACAATGTTTTTGTAAACAAGTACTACATAAAAGAATCGTAGTAAAAGAAACCTGGAGATTAATGAATACTTTAGAAGTTTACAAAGAAATGTTTTAAGTTAATATAGTGGTGACCATCTCGTGCATTAATAAGACGACTTTAAAAATGACATTCATATATTATCTCTATTTAAAAATGACATTGATATATTATCTCAATTCAAAAATGACATTCATATATTATCTCAATTTAAAAATGACATTCATATATTATCTCAATTTAAAAATGAAATGCATATATTACCTCTATTTAAAAATGACATATATATATATATATATATATATATATATATATATATATTATCTCTATTTTAAAATGGCATTCATATATTATCTCTATTTTAAAATGACATACATATATTATCTCTATTTCCCCGTTTGATTTACATCAGCTGCTGTCAGCGTATAATCCATCTAAATTTCAGAGACTCCGGTGAATGCCACGTATCATTCTAATTGGCAGATCAGACTGTCATGAGAAATTCGGTCTTTAGAACACCGGGGCATGGGTCAACTGCAAATGAAACACAAAAAATGGCGAGAGAGGGCAGAAGAGAAGAGAAAATGAGATTTTTTTAAGGGGGGGGGGAACCGTTTGGACTTGGAACGTGCTGTTCGTCGGGTCACGTTGGTCCGGTGCCAGATTCTCAGCACTTGTAGAGATTGTTTTATTTTTTCTCTTCATTTTCTTTAACAGGCTTTGGCTGTCGTCCATAAGATGGCTATTAAGACTTCGAGACTTAGTGAAAGAGTCCCCCTCAGACGAAACTGGAGGATGTCTCATACTTTCAACGCCTTGGATGATTTCTTGACTTGGAATGAACTTGATTTGCACTTATGGTAGCACGTGCATTGTCTTGTCTTCAAGACCTATCGAGTTTATTGGCATCGGTCTGGGAAGGTGGGCTCAGGGCGCGACCTGATTTCAAGAATAAATAAAGATAAACTTTTTTTTTAAAAAAAAGGTGTCATAGTTACTTTAAATGACAATAGGTGACAACAGCTCAGCAGACGTTACTTTAAATGACAAAAGGTGACAACAGCTGAGCAGGCGTTACTTTAAATGACAAAAGGTGACAACAGCTCAGCAGACGTTACTTTAAATGACAAACGGTGACAACAGCTGAGCAGGCGTTACTTTAAATGACAAAAGGTGACAACAGCTCAGCAGACGTTACTTTAAATGACAAAAGGTGACAACAGCTCAGCAGGTGTTACTGATGTCTGTCATAGGTACTTTAAATGACAATAGTTGACAACAGCTCAGCAGGCGTTACTGATGTCTGTCATAGGTACTTTAAATGACAATAGTTGACAACAGCTCAGCAGGCGTTACTGATGCCTGTGAAGTCACTCTACGTTATGTGGTGTTTATCTCTCAGTTCCTGTGAGCCAATTATTGGACTGCTTTTGTAATGCACTAATTTCAAAGCAGTGCAATGGTCATGGAAGAACCACGGGAGACGTGGATGGGATTTTCAGTATGACATGAAAAAAATTCCCTTGGTTTTTTACTATAGATCGAACTCTGGACCTGTAGGTTTACAATTGAGCGTTTTACGACCATCCTTGCGCATGTGTGTGTTTGTGTTTGTGTGTGCGTTTGTGTGTGTGTGTGTGTGTGTGAAGTTCATGTAAGGATGAGATGAAATCTCTTAGATTTTATAAACCACTGATTGGACGGTTTTCCTGGTGCCCTTCTTTCATCCTCAACTTAGCCAATAGTGCAATGGCCTTGGAGCCACCACGGGAGATATAGCTCATTGTCCGAGATCGAACCAGACACCCTCAGGTCGACAGTCGAGCGCTTTACCACAAGAACATCCGTCCCGTCATTAATGATGTAACTAAAGACGGATTTAAAGACGAGCGTATCGAGCTCCCGCCCAATGCCCCCCAAATATTTAGGGGCCCCACAGAGCCCAATTTTAAACCCATAGATATGTCTCTCTTTTTTTCTATAACGCACAACATTTTCTTCAGCGCCTAGGGCCCCAACTGACATAAGTCCAGCCCTGAATATAACGACGTTTATTTTGTGGCACTATACTGGTGCTACCCTTCTTCCAGCATCATACGGCTGTTTTCATGGAATCACTTTACATAATTATTTCAATGACACTCGCAACACGCATGCGGGAGCAGCATGCAGCTCGCGGGCCGCACTTATAGCCATCCCTACAGTGCCGAACCAATGGATTTGGGAACCCGGGGGGGCTTGGCCTCTTTGGGGGCCTCTGTATTTTGACATTCGACACCATGACATGAGATAACGTACTTAATATTTTATGTAAAAAAAAATTTTTGGGGCCCCCTTTTAAGCTGTAGCCCGGGGGGACTTTTTAATTTTACCCCCTCCCCCACCCTAGTACGCCTCTGCATCCTTGGTATAATAGAAGTCGTAATCTAACCCAAATGGTGAAAATACATTACATGTACTATGTTTTCAACAACATCCCACTGATTCCTTTGTTTCGACTCCACATGAAATTAACCCACATATTACTTACATATAATAATACAGTTAACATTTCTCAGTAATCGACCTCACACACAAGCTTATTGTGTATAAAATAGCTTCCATTTAATTCCCCCGTATATTATTTGCAAACAACTAGGTAATGATTTGCATTATTGATAACATCGTATTTGATAAAGGTTTGGAATCTCCATGAGTGGGAAACTTTCCACCCTTTACCCCGCTCACACAACCCCCACCCCCTCATTCGTTAATGCTCTCATTGAGACAAAGCGAGTGTTTTTAAAAAAAAATGAGCATAATCGGCTGTGTCAGAACAGGACTCCCAGATTGCATACATGTTCGTACACACCAGAAATAAGCGCAGATACACAGATTTTACAACCAAATGGCATAGACTCGTTAACACAGATTTATTAAATATATATATATATATACATAACATAGACTCATTCACAAATATTTATAAACAATTGTCAAAGACTCCGATTCTGAGATTTACATAATTTTAGAACCGTCGATATAAAAAAAAATAAGACCTTAAAAGATTGATGACTGGGGAGGAAAGTTATTGTTTCGTTTCTTTATTTTCCCCGATTCTTTTTTTTTAGTTTGGAATTTCCCATACCGACCCACTGACCTTGGCATTGAAACCCATCAGTTGCTGAATACGACAGGGGCGGTTGTCTGTTATCACAAAAAAATTGATCGGCGGGGTGGAGGGGGGTGGAACACGGTGATCTAACTGAAATGATTCTAAACCATATCATTCGGTCAGTTATGTTGTTGTTGTTGTAGTTATTGTTTTATTTTAAATGCGGGTAGAACATGATTAAAAAAAAAATAAGATCAAGGGATATACGGACCTTCTGAATTTAAATAGTGCAGTGGGTCACACTTGGAGAGAATACACGTTTTAAGACAGGGACGGGTCAAAGGTCAGTTAAGGACCCCTGAAAATGTATTTTTTAAAAAACGGGTTAAATCGATTTCCTTGAGTATTAATTAATGTATTAAGATGTAATATTTCTCTTTCTGCAATTTCTAGAACAAATTGGAAAGCTTCACATACAGAGTTTAATGTAATATTTCTCTTTCTGTAATGTCTAGAACAAATTGGAAAGCTGCACATACAGAGTTTAATGTAATATTTCTCTTTCTGTAATGTCTAGAACAAATTGGAAAGCTGCACATATAATATATAATAGTATAATATATTTTTTTTAATATTTTTTTTTAAATAAACTTCTTTTAAATGCAATAAAGAGTAAAAAAAAGAAATCCTTAGGTCATAAAAATATTTAGATTATCCTTTACAAAAAAAAAGCGTATGTGCCCATCTAGATAGGATAATTATTTCTTTATTTATTTATTGCTACTTATAAAATTATCAACGAATATAAAGACTTGTCCAGTCAAGTTTATTGTATTCAATCTCGCTATTAATTTTAAAAAGTGTTAAAAGTTTTTTTTTTATTATTATTTTATTTTCTTTTATTTTAGAATTTTTAGAGAACAATATTGCTATAGCAAATCGCACACTTTAACGTGCTTGAATTAATTTGGCAATTCTTCACTTTTGTACGGTGCCAGAGACCTACTTACATTGACATGAAAATATCAAGGCGATTTTTTCCCCTTTATAAACATTACTAAAAATCTAATTAGTTTCGTAATTCTACAAGATTTTCATTATTGAACTCACAATTATTAAAATCGTCTATTGTCATGTAGAATCGACATGTGTGCCAAATTTTAGCTGTTTCGTCAAATTAAACAAGGTCCAAAACTGAGTCGTAAGGTTTCATAGCCTAACCCAGCCAGCCAACAGAAAGTGAAGTTAATTACAAGCTTATAAAGAGGGTTAATACACATCGAAGTAAACAAATACACAACGAAGTACCCAAATTCACATCGTCTATCCTCCAGGTCTTCAAACCCCCCCTCCCCCTAAAGCTTCATGGCCCCTGACAAGTGTTCAGACTGACCCCCCCCCGCCGGGGCCGCACTTTTATAACATACACATTCATACATATGTCTATGTATGTGTGTTCATGTATCATGCATATGGCTATGTATGTGTGTTCATGTATCATACATATGTCTATGAATGTGTGTGTGTTCATGTATCATGCATATGGCTATGTATGTGTGTTCATGTATCATACATATGGCTATGTATGTGTGTGTTCATGTATCATGCATATGGCTATGTATGTGTGTTCATGTATATGCTTGTTTGCGAAAGCTTTCCGATAGTCTAACACACTGAATCCTACAGTGAACTTGATCTCTAAACCAAACCATCATCGGCATCTCTGTCCACATCGTTATCACTGTCCCCAATATCTGCCCACATCGTTATCTCTGCCCACATCGTTATCTCTACCCACAATATCTATCCATAATATCTGCCCACATCGTAATCTCTGCCCACAGTATCTGCCCACATCGTTATCTCTGCCCACATCGTTATCTCTGCCCACAATATCTGCCCACATCGTTATCTCTGCCCACAATATCTGCCCACATCGTTATCTCTGCCCACAATATCTGCCCACATCGTTATATCGGCCCTAAATATCTGCCCACATCGTTATCTCTGCCCACAATATCTGCCCACATCGTTATCTCTGTCCACAATATCTACCCACATCGTTATCTCTGCCCACAATATCTACCCACATCGTTATCTCTGCCCACAATATCTACCCACATCGTTATCTCTGCCCACAATATCTGCCCACTTAATTATCTCTGCCCACAATATCTGCCCACATCGTTATCTCTGCCCACAATATCTGCCCACAATATCTGCCCACATCGTTATCTCTGACCACAATATCTGCCCACATCGTTATCTCTACCCACAATATCTGCCCACATCGTTATCTCTGCCCACAATATATGCCCACATCGTTATCTCTGCCCACAATATCTGCCCACATTGTTATCTCTGCCCACAATATCTGCCCACATTGTTATCTCTGCCCACAATATATGCCCACATCGTTATCTCTGACCACAATATCTGCCCACATCGTTATCTCTGCCCACAATATATGCCCACATCGTTATCTCTGCCCACAATATCTGCCCACATTGTTATCTCTGCCCACAATATCTGCCCACTTAGTTATCTCTGCCCACAATATATGCCCACATCGTTATCTCTGCCCACAATATCTGCCCACATCGTTATCTCTGACCACAATATCTGCCCACTTAGTTATCTCTGCCCACAATATCTGCCCACATCGTTATCTCTGCCCACAATATCTGCCCACATCGTTATCTCTGCCCACAATATCTGCCCACATCGTTATCTCTGCCCACAATATCTGCCCACATCGTTATCTCTGCCCACAATATCTGCCCACATCGTTATCTCTGCCCACAATATCTGCCCACATCGTTATCTCTGCCAACAATATCTGCCCACATCGTTATCTCTGCCCACAATATCTGCCCACATCGTTATCTCTGCCCACAATATCTGCCCACATCGTTATCTCTGCCCACAATATCTGCCCACATCGTTATCTCTGCCCACATTGTTATCTCTGCCCACAATATCTGCCCACATCGTTATCTCTGCCCACATTGTTATCTCTGCCCACAATATCTGCCCACATTGTTATCTCTCCCCACAATATCTGCCCACATTGTTATCTCTGCCCACAATATCTGCCCACATCGTTATCTCTACCCACAATATCTGCCCACATTGTTATCTCTGCCCACAATATCTGCCCACATTGTTATCTCTGCCCACAATATCTGCCCACATCGTTATCTCTGCCCACAATATCTGCCCACATTGTTATCTCTGCCCACAATATCTGCCCACATTGTTATCTCTGCCCACAATATCTGCCCACATCGTTATCTCTGCCCACAATATCTGCCCACATAGTTATCTCTGCCCACAATATCTGCCCACATCGTTATCTCTGCCCACAATATCTGCCCACATTGTTATCTCTGCCCACAATATCTGCCCACATTGTTATCTCTGCCCACAATATCTGCCCACATCGTTATCTCTGCCCACAATATCTGCCCACATCGTTATCTCTGCCCACAATATCTGCCCACATCGTTATATCGGCCCTAAATATCTGCCCATATCGTTATCTCTGCCCACAATATCTGCCCACCTCGTTATCTCTGTCCACAATATCTACCCACATCGTTATCTCTGCCCACAATATCTACCCACATCGTTATCTCTGCCCACAATATCTACCCACATCGTTATCTCTGCCCACAATATCTGCCCACTTAGTTATCTCTGCCCACAATATCTGCCCACATCGTTATCTCTGCCCACAATATCTGCCCACATATCTGTTATCTCTGACCACAATATCTGCCCACATCGTTATCTCTGCCCACAATATCTGCCCACATCGTTATCTCTGCCCACAATATATGCCCACATCGTTATCTCTGCCCACAATATCTGCCCACATCGTTATCTCTGCCCACAATATCTGCCCACATTGTTATCTCTGCCCACAATATCTGCCCACATCGTTATCTCTGCCCACAATATCTGCCCACATCGTTATCTCTGACCACAATATCTGCCCACATCGTTATCTCTGCCCACAATATCTGCCCACATCGTTATCTCTGCCCACAATATCTACCCACATCGTTATCTCTGCCCACAATATCTGCCCACATCGTTATCTCTGCCCACAATATCTGCCCACATCGTTATCTCTGCCCACAATATCTGCCCACATCGTTATCTCTGCCCACAATATCTGCCCACATCGTTATCTCTGCCCACAATATCTGCCCACAATATCTGCCCACATCGTTATCTCTGCCCACAATATCTGCCCACATCGTTATCTCTGCCCACAATATCTGCCCACATCGTTATCTCTGCCCACAATATCTGCCCACATCGTTATCTCTGCCCACAATATCTGCCCACATTGTTATCTCTGCCCACAATATCTGCCCACATCGTTATCTCTGACCACAATATCTGCCCACATCGTTATCTCTGCCCACAATATCTGCCCACATCGTTATCTCTGCCCACAATATCTGCCCACATTGTTATCTCTGCCCACAATATCTGCCCACATCGTTATCTCTGCCCACATTGTTATCTCTGCCCACAATATCTGCCCACATTGTTATCTCTGCCCACAATATCTGCCCACATTGTTATCTCTGCCCACAATATCTGCCCACATCGTTATCTCTACCCACAATATCTGCCCACATTGTTATCTCTGCCCACAATATCTGCCCACATTGTTATCTCTGCCCACAATATCTGCCCACATCGTTATCTCTGCCCACAATATCTGCCCACATTGTTATCTCTGCCCACAATATCTGCCCACATCGTTATCTCTGCCCACAATATCTGCCCACATTGTTATCTCTGCCCACAATATCTGCCCACATTGTTATCTCTGCCCACAATATCTGCCCACATCGTTATCTCTGCCCACAATATCTGCCCACATCGTTATCTCTGCCCACAATATCTGCCCACATCGTTATCTCTGCCCACAATATCTGCCCACATTGTTATCTCTGCCCACAATATCTGCCCACATCGTTATCTCTGCCCACAATATCTGCCCACATCGTTATCTCTGCCCACAATATCTGCCCACATTGTTATCTCTGCCCACAATATCTGCCCACATCGTTATCTGCTGCCCACATTGTTATCTCTGCCCACAATATCTGCCCACATTGTTATCTCTGCCCACAATATCTGCCCACATTGTTATCTCTGCCCACAATATCTGCCCACATTGTTATCTCTGCCCACAATATCTGCCCACATCGTTATCTCTGCCCACAATATCTGCCCACATTGTTATCTCTGCCCACAATATCTGCCCACATTGTTATCTCTGCCCACAATATCTGCCCACATTGTTATCTCTGCCCACAATATCTGCCCACATCGTTATCTCTGCCCACAATATCTGCCCACATCGTTATCTCTGCCCACAATATCTGCCCACATTGTTATCTCTGCCCACAATATCTGCCCACATTGTTATCTCTGCCCACAATATCTGCCCACATTGTTATCTCTGCCCACAATATCTGCCCACATCGTTATCTCTGCCCACAATATCTGCCCACATCGTTATCTCTGCCCACAATATCTGCCCATATCGTTATCTCTGCCCACAATATCTGCCCACCTCGTTATCTCTGTCCACAATATCTGCCCACATCGTTATCTCTGCCCACAATATCTGCCCACATCGTTATCTCTGCCCACAATATCTGCCCACATCGTTATCTCTGCCCACAATATCTGCCCACATCGTTATCTCTGCCCACAATATCTGCCCACAATCGTTATCTCTGCCCACAATATCTGCCCACATCGTTATCTCTGCCCACAATATCTGCCCACATCGTTATCTCTGCCCACACATCGTTATCTCTGCCCACAATATCTGCCCACATTGTTATCTCTGCCCACAATATCTGCCCACATCGTTATCTCTGCCCACAATATCTGCCCACATCGTTATCTCTGCCCACAATATCTGCCCACATCGTTATCTCTGCCCACAATATCTGCCCACATCGTTATCTCTGCCCACAATATCTGCCCACATCGTTATCTCTGCCCACAATATCTGCCCACATTGTTATCTCTGCCCACAATATCTGCCCACATCGTTATCTCTGCCCACAATATCTGCCCACATTGTTATCTCTGCCCACAATATCTGCCCACATCGTTATCTCTGTCCACAATATCTACCCACATCGTTATCTCTGCCCACAATATCTACCCACATCGTTATCTCTGCCCACAATATCTACCCACATCGTTATCTCTGCCCACAATATCTGCCCACTTAGTTATCTCTGCCCACAATATCTGCCCACATCGTTATCTCTGCCCACAATATCTGCCCACAATATCTGCCCACATCGTTATCTCTGACCACAATATCTGCCCACATCGTTATCTCTGCCCACAATATCTGCCCACATCGTTATCTCTGCCCACAATATATGCCCACATCGTTATCTCTGCCCACAATATCTGCCCACATCGTTATCTCTGCCCACAATATCTGCCCACATTGTTATCTCTGCCCACAATATCTGCCCACATCGTTATCTCTGACCACAATATCTGCCCACATCGTTATCTCTGCCCACAATATCTGCCCACATCGTTATCTCTGCCCACAATATCTGCCCACATAGTTATCTCTGCCCACAATATCTGCCCACTTAGTTATCTCTGCCCACAATATCTGCCCACATCGTTATCTCTGCCCACAATATCTGCCCACATCGTTATCTCTGCCCACAATATCTGCCCACATTGTTATCTCTGCCCACAATATCTGCCCACATCGTTATCTCTGCCCACAATATCTACCCACATCGTTATCTCTGCCCACAATATCTACCCACATCGTTATCTCTGCCCACAATATCTGCCCACATCGTTATCTCTGCCCACAATATCTGCCCACATTGTTATCTCTGCCCACAATATCTGCCCACATCGTTATCTCTGCCCACAATATCTGCCCACAATATCTGCCCACATCGTTATCTCTGCCCACAATATCTGCCCACATCGTTATCTCTGCCCACAATATCTGCCCACATCGTTATCTCTGCCCACAATATCTGCCCACATCGTTATCTCTGCCCACAATATCTGCCCACATCGTTATCTCTGCCCACAATATCTGCCCACATCGTTATCTCTGCCCACAATATCTGCCCACATTGTTATCTCTGCCCACAATATCTGCCCACATCGTTATCTCTGCCCACAATTGCCCACATCGTTATCTCTGCCCACAATATCTGCCCACATTGTTATCTCTGCCCACAATATATGCCCACATCGCCCACATTGTTATCTCTGACCACAATATCTGCCCACATCGTTATCTCTGCCCACAATATATGCCCACATCGTTATCTCTGCCCACAATATCTGCCCACATTGTTATCTCTGCCCACAATATCTGCCCACTTAGTTATATCTGCCCACAATATCTGCCCACATCGTTATCTCTGCCCACATTATCTGCCCACATCGTTATCTCTGCCCACAAAATCTGCCCACATCATTATCTCTGCCCACAATATCTGCCCACTTCTGTTATCTCTGCCCACAATATCTGCCCACATCGTTATCTCTGCCCACAATATCTGCCCACATCGTTATCTCTGCCCACAATATCTGCCCACATCGTTATCTCTGCCCACAATATCTGCCCACATTGTTATCTCTGCCCACAATATCTGCCCACATCGTTATCTCTGCCCACAATATCTGCCCACATCGTTATCTCTGCCCACAATATCTGCCCACATTGTTATCTCTGCCCACAATATCTGCCCACTTAGTTATCTCTGCCCACATTATCTCTGCCCACAATATCTGCCCACATTGTTATCTCTGCCCACAATATCTGCCCACTTAGTTATCTCTGCCCACAATATCTGCCCACATCGTTATCTCTGCCCACAATATCTGCCCACAATATCTGTTTATCTCTGCCCACAATATCTGCCCACTTCGTTATCTCTGCCCACAATATCTGCCCACATCGTTATCTCTGCCCACAATATATGCCCACATCGTTATCTCTGCCCACAATATCTGCCCACATCGTTATCTCTGACCACAATATCTGCCCACATCGTTATCTCTGCCCACAATATCTGCCCACATCGTTATCTCTGCCCACAATATCTGCCCACATCGTTATCTCTGCCCACAATATCTGCCCACATCGTTATCTCTGCCCACAATATCTACCCACATCGTTATCTCTGCCCACAATATCTGCCCACTTTGTTATCTCTGCCCACAATATCTGCCCACATCGTTATCTCTGCCCACACAATATCTGCCCACATCGTTATCTCTGCCCACAATATCTGCCCACATCGTTATCTCTGCCCACAATATCTGCCCACATCGTTATCTCTGCTCACACATCTGCCCACATCGTTATCTCTGCCCACAATATCTGCCCACATTGTTATCTCTGCCCACAATATCTGCCCACATCGTTATCTCTGCCCACAATATCTGCCCACATCGTTATCTCTGCCCACAATATCTGCCCACATCGTTATCTCTGCCCACAATATCTGCCCACATCGTTATCTCTGCCCACAATATCTGCCCACATTGTTATCTCTGCCCACAATATCTGCCCACATCGTTATCTCTGCCCACATTGTTATCTCTGCCCACAATATCTGCCCACATTGTTATCTCTTCCCACAATATCTGCCCACATCGTTATCTCTACCCACAATATCTGCCCACATTGTTATCTCTGCCCACAATATCTGCCCACATTGTTATCTCTGCCCACAATATCTGCCCACATCGTTATCTCTGCCCACAATATCTGCCCACATTGTTATCTCTGCCCACAATATCTGCCCACATCGTTATCTCTGCCCACAATATCTGCCCACATTGTTATCTCTGCCCACAATATCTGCCCACATTGTTATCTCTGCCCACAATATCTGCCCACATCGTTATCTCTGCCCACAATATCTGCCCACATCGTTATCTCTGCCCACAATATCTGCCCACATCGTTATCTCTGCCCACAATATCTGCCCACATTGTTATCTCTGCCCACAATATCTGCCCACATCGTTATCTCTGCCCACAATATCTGCCCACATTGTTATCTCTGCCCACAATATCTGCCCACATCGTTATCTCTGCCCACAATATCTGCCCACATTGTTATCTCTGCCCACAATATCTGCCCACATTGTTATCTCTGCCCACAATATCTGCCCACATCGTTATCTCTGCCCACAATATCTGCCCACATTGTTATCTCTGCCCACAATATCTGCCCACATAGTTATCTCTGCCCACAATATCTGCCCACATCGTTATCTCTGCCCACAATATCTGCCCACATTGTTATCTCTGCCCACAATATCTGCCCACATCGTTATCTCTGCCCACAATATCTGCCCACATCGTTATCTCTGCCCACAATATCTGCCCACATCGTTATCTCTGCCCACAATATCTGCCCACATCGTTATCTCTGCCCACAATATCTGCCCACATCGTTATCTCTGCCCACAATATCTGCCCACTTAGTTATCTCTGCCCACAATATCTGCCCACATCGTTATCTCTGCCCACAATATCTGCCCACAATCTCTGCCCACATCGTTATCTCTGCCCACAATATCTGCCCACATCGTTATCTCTGCCCACAATATCTGCCCACATCGTTATCTCTGCCCACAATATCTGCCCACATCGTTATCTCTGCCCACAATATCTGCCCACATTGTTATCTCTGCCCACAATATCTGCCCACATTGTTATCTCTGCCCACAATATCTGCCCACATCGTTATCTCTGACCACAATATCTGCCCACATCGTTATCTCTGCCCACAATATCTGCCCACATCGTTATCTCTGCCCACAATATCTGCCCACATCGTTATCTCTGCCCACAATATCTGCCCACTTCGTTATCTCTGCCCACAATATATGCCCACATCGTTATCTCTGCCCACAATATCTGCCCACATCGTTATCTCTGCCCACAATATCTGCCCACTTAGTTATCTCTGCCCACAATATCTGCCCACATCGTTATCTCTGCCCACAATATCTGCCCACATCGTTATCTCTGCCCACAATATCTGCCCACATCGTTATCTCTGCCCACAATATCTGCCCACATCGTTATCTCTGCCCACAATATCTGCCCACATCGTTATCTCTGCCCACAATATCTGCCCACATTGTTATCTCTGCCCACAATATCTGCCCACATCGTTATCTCTGCCCACAATATCTGCCCACATCGTTATCTCTGCCCACATTGTTATCTCTGCCCACAATATCTGCCCACATCGTTATCTCTGCCCACATTGTTATCTCTGCCCACAATATCTGCCCACATTGTTATCTCTCCCCACAATATCTGCCCACATCGTTATCTCTGCCCACAATATATGCCCAAATCAATATCTCTGCCCACAATATCTGCCCACATTGTTATCTCTGCCCACAATATCTGCCCACATTGTTATCTCTGCCCACAATATCTGCCCACATCGTTATCTCTGCCCACAATATCTGCCCACATCGTTATCTCTGCCCACAATATCTGCCCACATTGTTATCTCTGCCCACAATATCTGCCCACATCGTTATCTCTGCCCACATTGTTATCTCTGCCCACAATATCTGCCCACATTGTTATCTCTGCCCACAATATCTGCCCACATCGTTATCTCTACCCACAATATCTGCCCACATTGTTATCTCTGCCCACAATATCTGCCCACATTGTTATCTCTGCCCACAATATCTGCCCACATCGTTATCTCTGCCCACAATATCTGCCCACATTGTTATCTCTGCCCACAATATCTGCCCACATCGTTATCTCTGCCCACAATATCTGCCCACATCGTTATCTCTGCCCACAATATCTGCCCACATCGTTATCTCTGCCCACAATATCTGCCCACATCGTTATCTCTGCCCACAATATCTGCCCACATCGTTATCTCTGCCCACAATATCTGCCCACATCGTTATCTCTGCCAACAATATCTGCCCACATTGTTATCTCTGCCCACAATATCTGCCCACATCGTTATCTCTGCCCACAATATCTGCCCACATCGTTATCTCTGCCCACAATATCTGCCCACATTGTTATCTCTGCCCACAATATCTGCCCACATCGTTATCTCTGCCCACATTGTTATCTCTGCCCACAATATCTGCCCACATTGTTATCTCTCCCACAATATCTGCCCACATTGTTATCTCTGCCCACAATATCTGCCCACATCGTTATCTCTGCCCACAATATCTGCCCACATCGTTATCTCTGCCCACAATATCTGCCCACATCGTTATCTCTGTCAACAATATCTGCCCACATTGTTATCTCTGCCCACAATATCTGCCCACATCGTTTTCTCTGCCCACAATATATGCCCACATCGTTATCTCTGCCCACAATATCTGCCCACATTGTTATCTCTGCTCACAATATCTGCCCACATCGTTATCTCTGCCCACATTGTTATTTCTGCCAACAATATCTGCCCACATTGTTATCTCTCCCCACAATATCTGCCCACATTGTTATCTCTGCCCACAATATCTGCCCACATCGTTATCTCTGCCCACAATATCTGCCCACATTGTTATCTCTGCCCACAATATCTGCCCACATTGTTATCTCTGCCCACAATATCTGCCCACATCGTTATCTCTGCCCACAATATCTGCCCACATTGTTATCTCTGCCCACAATATCTGCCCACATTGTTATCTCTGCCGACAATATCTGCCCACATCGTTATCTCTGCCCACAATATCTGCCCACATCGTTATCTCTGCCCACAATATCTGCCCACATCGTTATCTCTGCCCACAATATCTGCCCACATCGTTATCTCTGCCCACAATATCTGCCCACATCGTTATCTCTGTCCACAATATCTACCCACATCGTTATCTCTGCCCACAATATCTACCCACATCGTTATATCAGCCCTAAATATCTGCCCACATCGTTATCTCTGCCCACAATATCTGCCCACATCGTTATCTCTGTCCACAATAACTACCCACATCGTTATCTCTGCCCACAATATCTACCCACATCGTTATCTCTGCCCACAATATCTACCCACATCGTTATCTCTGCCCACAATATCTGCCCACTTAAATATCTCTGCCCACAATATCTGCCCACATCGTTATCTCTGCCCACAATATCTGCCCACAATATCTGCCCACATCGTTATCTCTGACCACAATATCTGCCCACATCGTTATCTCTGCCCACAATATCTGCCCACATCGTTATCTCTGCCCACAATATATGCCCACATCGTTATCTCTGCCCACAATATCTGCCCACATTGTTATCTCTGCCCACAATATCTGCCCACATTGTTATCTCTGCCCACAATATATGCCCACATCGTTATCTCTGACCACAATATCTGCCCACATCGTTATCTCTGCCCACAATATATGCCCACATCGTTATCTCTGCCCACAATATCTGCCCACATTGTTATCTCTGCCCACAATATCTGCCCACTTAGTTATCTCTGCCCACAATATATGCCCACATCGCTAACTCTGCCCACAATATCTGCCCACATCGTTATCTCTGCCCACAATATCTGCCCACTTAGTTATCTCTGCCCACAATATCTGCCCACATCGTTATCTCTGCCCACAATATCTGCCCACATCGTTATCTCTGCCCACAATATCTGCCCACATCGTTATCTCTGCCCACAATATCTGCCCACATCGTTATCTCTGCCCACAATATCTGCCCACATCGTTATCTCTGCCAACAATATCTGCCCACATTGTTATCTCTGCCCACAATATCTGCCCACATCGTTATCTCTGCCCACAATATCTGCCCACATCGTTATCTCTGCCCACATTGTTATCTCTGCCCACAATATCTGCCCACATTATTATCTCTGCCCACAATATCTGCCCACATTGTTATCTCTGCCCACAATATCTGCCCACATCGTTATCTCTGCCCACAATATCTGCCCACATTGTTATCTCTGCCCACAATATCTGCCCACATTGTTATCTCTGCCCACAATATCTGCCCACATCGTTATCTCTGCCCACAATATCTGCCCACATCGTTATCTCTGCCCACAATATCTGCCCACATCGTTATATCGGCCCTAAATATCTGCCCATATCGTTATCTCTGCCCACAATATCTGCCCACCTCGTTATCTCTGTCCACAATATCTACCCACATCGTTATCTCTGCCCACAATATCTACCCACATCGTTATCTCTGCCCACAATATCTACCCACATCGTCATCTCTGCCCACAATATCTGCCCACTTAGTTATCTCTGCCCACAATATCTGCCCACATCGTTATCTCTGCCCACAATATCTGCCCACAATATCTGCCCACATCGTTATCTCTGACCACAATATCTGCCCACATCGTTATCTCTGCCCACAATATCTGCCCACATCGTTATCTCTGCCCACAATATATGCCCACATCGTTATCTCTGCCCACAATATCTGCCCACATTGTTATCTCTGCCCACAATATCTGCCCACATTGTTATCTCTGCCCACAATATATGCCCACATCGTTATCTCTGACCACAATATCTGCCCACATCGTTATCTCTGCCCACATTATATGCCCACATCGTTATCTCTGCCCACAATATCTGCCCACATTGTTATCTCTGCCCACAATATCTGCCCACTTAGTTATCTCTGCCCACAATATATGCCCACATCGTTATCTCTGCCCACAATATCTGCCCACATCGTTATCTCTGACCACAATATCTGCCCACATCATTATCTCTGCCCACAATATCTGCCCACATCGTTATCTCTGCCCACAATATCTGCCCACATCGTTATCTCTGCCCACAATATCTGCCCACATCGTTATCTCTGCCCACAATATCTGCCCACATCGTTATCTCTGCCAACAATATCTGCCCACATTGTTATCTCTGCCCACAATATCTGCCCACATCGTTATCTCTGCCCACAATATCTGCCCACATCGTTATCTCTGACCACAATATCTGCCCACATTGTTATCTCTGCCCACAATATCTGCCCACATCGTTATCTCTGCCCACATTGTTATCTCTGCCCACAATATCTGCCCACATTGTTATCTCTCCCCACAATATCTGCCCACATTGTTATCTCTGCCCACAATATCTGCCCACATTGTTATCTCTGCCCACAATATCTGCCCACATCGTTATCTCTGCCCACAATATCTGCCCACATTGTTATCTCTGCCCACAATATCTGCCCACATCGTTATCTCTGCCCACAATATCTGCCCACATTGTTATCTCTGCCCACAATATCTGCCCACATTGTTATCTCTGCCCACAATATCTGCCCACATCGTTATCTCTGCCCACAATATCTGCCCACATCGTTATCTCTGCCCACAATATCTGCCCACATCGTTATCTCTGCCAACAATATCTGCCCACATTGTTATCTCTGCCTACAATATCTGCCCACATCGTTATCTCTGCCCACAATATCTGCCCACATCGTTATCTCTGCCCACAATATCTGCCCACATTGTTATCTCTGCCCACAATATCTGCCCACATCGTTATCTCTGCCCACATTGTTATCTCTGCCCACAATATCTGCCCACATTGTTATCTCTCCCCACAATATCTGCCCACATTGTTATCTCTGCCCACAATATCTGCCCACATCGTTATCTCTGCCCACAATATCTGCCCACATCGTTATCTCTGCCCACAATATCTGCCCACATTGTTATCTCTGCCCACAATATCTGCCCACATTCTTATCTCTGCCCATAATATCTGCCCACATCGTTATCTCTGCCCACAATATCTGCCCACATTGTTATCTCTGCCCACAATATCTGCCCACTTAGTTATCTCTGCCCACAATATCTGCCCACAATATCTGCCCACATTGTTATCTCTGCCCACAATATCTGCCCACATTGTTATCTCTGCCCACAATATCTGCCCACATCGTTATCTCTGCCCACAATATCTGCCCACATTGTTATCTCTGCCCACAATATCTGCCCACATCGTTATCTCTGCCCACAATATCTACCAACATCGTTATCTCTGCCCACAATATCTACCCACATCGTTATCTCTGCCCACAATATCTGCCCACTTAGTTATCTCTGCCCACAATATCTGCCCACATCGTTTTCTCTGCCCACAATATCTGCCCACAATATCTGCCCACATTGTTATCTCTGCCCACAATATCTGCCCACTTCGTTATCTCTGCCCACAATATCTGCCCACATCGTTATCTCTGCCTACAATATATGCCCACATCGTTATCTCTGCCCGCAATATCTGCCCACATCGTTATCTCTGACCACAATATCTGCCCACATCGTTATCACTGCCCACAATATCTGCCCACATCGTTATCTCTGCCCACAATATCTGCCCACATTGTTATCTCTGCCCACAATATCTGCCCACATTGTTATCTCTGCCCACAATATCTGCCCACATTGTTATCTCTGCCCACAATATCTGCCCACATCGTTATCTCTGCCCACAATATCTGCCCACATTGTTATCTCTGCCCACAATATCTGCCCACATCGTTATCTCTGCTCACAATATCTGCCCACATTGTTATCTCTGCCCACAATATCTGCCCACATTATTATCTCTGCCCACAATATCTGCCCACATCGTTATCTCTGCCCACAATATCTGCCCACATCGTTATCTCTGCCCACAATATCTGCCCACATCGTTATCTCTGCCCACAATATCTGCCCACATTGTTATCTCTGCCCACAATATCTGCCCACATCGTTATCTCTGCCCACAATATCTGCCCACATCGTTATCTCTGCCCACAATATCTGCCCACATTGTTATCTCTGCCCACAATATCTGCCCACATCGTTATCTCTGCCCACATTGTTATCTCTGCCCACAATATCTGCCCACATTGTTATCTCTCCCCACAATATCTGCCCACATTGTTATCTCTGCCCACAATATCTGCCCACATTGTTATCTCTGCCCACAATATCTGCCCACATCGTTATCTCTGCCCACAATATCTGCCCACATTGTTATCTCTGCCCACAATATCTGCCCACATCGTTATCTCTGCCCACAATATCTGCCCACATTGTTATCTCTGCCCACAATATCTGCCCACATTGTTATCTCTGCCCACAATATCTGCCCACATCGTTATCTCTGCCCACAATATCTGCCCAAATCGTTATCTCTGCCAACAATATCGGCCCACATTGTTATCTCTGCCTACAATATCTGCCCACATCGTTATCTCTGACCACAATATCTGCCCACATCGTTATCTCTGCCCACAATATCTGCCCACATTGTTATCTCTGCCCACAATATCTGCCCACATTGTTATCTCTGCCCACAATATCTGCCCACATTGTTATCTCTGCCCATAGTATCTGCCCACATCGTTATTTCTGCCCACAATATCTGCCCATATTGTTATCTCTGCCCACAATATCTGCCCACTTAGTTATCTCTGCCCACAATATCTGCCCACATCGTTATCTCTGCCCACAATATCTGCCCACATCATTATCTCTGCCCACATTATCTGCCCACATCGTTATCTCTGCCCACAATATCTGCCCACATCGTTATCTCTGCCCACAATATCTGCCCACATCGTTATCTCTGCCAACAATATCTGCCCACATTGTTATCTCTGCCCACAATATCTGCCCACATCGTTATCTCTGCCCACAATATCTGCCCACATCGTTATCTCTGCCCACAATATCTGCCCACATTGTTATCTCTGCCCACAATATCTGCCCACATCGTTATCTCTGCCCACATTGTTAACTCTGCCCATAATATCTGCCCACATTGTTATCTCTCCCCACAATATCTGCCCACATTGTTATCTCTGCCCACAATATCTGCCCACATCGTTATCTCTGCCCACAATATCTGCCCACATTGTAATCTCTGCCCACAATATCTGCCCACATTATCTGCCCACATTGTTATCTCTGCCCACAATATCTGCCCACATTTTTATCTCTGCCCACAATATCTGCCCACATTGTTATCTCTGCCCACAATATCTGCCCACATCGTTATCTCTTCCCACAATATCTGCCCACATTGTTATCTCTGCCCACAATATCTGCCCACATCGTTATCTCTGCCCACAATATCTGCCCATATTGTTATCTCTGCCCACAATATCTACCCACATTGTTATCTCTGCCCACAATATATGCCTACATTGTTATCTCTGCCCACAATATCTGCCCACATCGTTATCTCTGTCCACAATATCTACCCACATCGTTCTCTCTGCCCACAATATCTACCCACATCGTTATCTCTGCCCACAATATCTACCCACATCGTTGTCTCTGCCCACAATATCTGCCCACTTAGTTATCTCTGCCCACAATATCTGCCCACATCGTTATCTCTGCCCACAATATCTGCCCACAATATCTGCCCACATCGTTATCTCTGACCACAATATCTGCCCACATAGTTATCTCTGCCCACAATATCTGCCCACATCGTTATCTCTGCCCACAATATCTGCCCACATCGTTATCTCTGCCCACAATATCTGCCCACATCGTTATCTCTGCCAACAATATCTGCCCACATTGTTATCTCTGCCCACAATATCTGCCCACATCGTTATCTCTGCCCACAATATCTGCCCACATCCTTATCTCTGCCCACAATATCTGCCCACATTGTTATCTCTGCCCACAATATCTGCCCACATCGATATCTCTGCCCACATTGTTATCTCTGCCCACAATATCTGTCCACATCGTTATCTCTGCCCACAATATCTGCCCACATTGTTATCTCTCCCCACAATATCTGCCCACATTGTTATCTCTGCCCACAATATCTGCCCACATCGTTATCTCTGCCCACAATATCTGCCCACATTGTTATCTCTGCCCACAATATCTGCCCACAATATCTGCCCACATTGTTATCTCTGCCCACAATATCTGCCCACATTGTTATCTCTGCCCACAATATCTGCCCACATCGTTATCTCTGCCCACAATATCTGCCCACATTGTTATCTCTGCCCACAATATCTGCCCACATCGTTATCTCTGCCCACAATATCTACCAACATCGTTATCTCTGCCCACAATATCTACCCACATCGTTATCTCTGCCCACAATATCTGCCCACTTAGTTATCTCTGCCCACAATATCTGCCCACATCGTTTTCTCTGCCCACAATATCTGCCCACAATATCTGCCCACATTGTTATCTCTGCCCACAATATCTGCCCACTTCGTTATCTCTGCCCACAATATCTGCCCACATCGTTATCTCTGCCCACAATATATGCCCACATCGTTATCTCTGCCCACAATATCTGCCCACATCGTTATCTCTGACCACAATATCTGCCCACATCGTTATCACTGCCCACAATATCTGCCCACATCGTTATCTCTGCCCACAATATCTGCCCACATTGTTATCTCTGCCCAAAATATCTGCCCACATTGTTATCTCTGCCCACAATATCTGCCCACATTGTTATCTCTGCCCACAATATCTGCCCACATCGTTATCTCTGCCCACAATATCTGCCCACATTGTTATCTCTGCCCACAATATCTGCCCACATCGTTATCTCTGCTCACAATATCTGCCCACATTGTTATCTCTGCCCACAATATCTGCCCACATTATTATCTCTGCCCACAATATCTGCCCACATCGTTATCTCTGCCCACAATATCTGCCCACATCGTTATCTCTGCCCACAATATCTGCCCACATCGTTATCTCTGCCAACAATATCTGCCCACATTGTTATCTCTGCCCACAATATCTGCCCACATCGTTATCTCTGCCCACAATATCTGCCCACATCGTTATCTCTGCCCACAATATCTGCCCACATTGTTATCTCTGCCCACAATATCTGCCCACATCGTTATCTCTGCCCACATTGTTAACTCTGCCCATAATATCTGCCCACATTGTTATCTCTCCCCACAATATCTGCCCACATTGTTATCTCTGCCCACAATATCTGCCCACATCGTTATCTCTGCCCACAATATCTGCCCACATTGTAATCTCTGCCCACAATATCTGCCCACATTATCTGCCCACATTGTTATCTCTGCCCACAATATCTGCCCACATTTTTATCTCTGCCCACAATATCTGCCCACATTGTTATCTCTGCCCACAATATCTGCCCACATCGTTATCTCTTCCCACAATATCTGCCCACATTGTTATCTCTGCCCACAATATCTGCCCACATCGTTATCTCTGCCCACAATATCTGCCCATATTGTTATCTCTGCCCACAATATCTGCCCACATTGTTATCTCTGCCCACAATATCTGCCCACATTGTTATCTCTGCCCACAATATCTGCCCACATCGTTATCTCTGTCCACAATATCTACCCACATCGTTCTCTCTGCCCACAATATCTACCCACATCGTTATCTCTGCCCACAATATCTACCCACATCGTTGTCTCTGCCCACAATATCTGCCCACTTAGTTATCTCTGCCCACAATATCTGCCCACATCGTTATCTCTGCCCACAATATCTGCCCACAATATCTGCCCACATCGTTATCTCTGACCACAATATCTGCCCACATAGTTATCTCTGCCCACAATATCTGCCCACATCGTTATCTCTGCCCACAATATCTGCCCACATCGTTATCTCTGCCCACAATATCTGCCCACATCGTTATCTCTGCCAACAATATCTGCCCACATTGTTATCTCTGCCCACAATATCTGCCCACATCGTTATCTCTGCCCACAATATCTGCCCACATCGTTATCTCTGCCCACAATATCTGCCCACATTGTTATCTCTGCCCACAATATCTGCCCACATCGTTATCTCAGCCCACATTGTTATCTCTGCCCACAATATCTGCCCACATTGTTATCTCTCCCCACAATATCAGCCGACATTGTTATCTCTGCCCACAATATCTGCCCACATCGTTATCTCTGCCCACATTGTAATCTCTGCCCACAATATCTGCCCACATTGTTATCTCTCCCCACAATATCTGCCCACATTGTTATCTCTGCCTACAATATCTGCCCACATCGTTATCTCTGCCCACAATATCTGCCCACATTGTTATCTCTGCCCACAATATCTGCCCACAATATCTGCCCACATTGTTATCTCTGCCCACAATATCTGCCCACATTGTTATCTCTGCCCACAATATCTGCCCACATCGTTATCTCTGCCCACAATATCTGCCCACATTGTTATCTCTGCCCACAATATCTGCCCACATCGTTATCTCTGCCCACAATATCTGTCCACATTGTTATCTCTGCCCACAATATCTGCCCACATTGTTATCTCTGCCCACAATATCTGCCCACATTGTTATCTCTGCCCACAATATCTTCCCACATTGTTATCTCTGTCCACAATATCTACCCACATCGTTATCTCTGCTCACAATATCTACCCACATCGTTATCTCTGCCCACAATATCTACCCACATCGTTATCTCTGCCCACAATATCTGCCCACTTAGTTATCTCTGCCCACAATATCTGCCCACATCGTTATCTCTGCCCACAATATCTGCCCACAATATCTGCCCACATCGTTATCTTTGACCACAATATCTGCCCACATTGTTATCTCTGCCCACAATATCTGCCCACATCGTTATCTCTGCCCACATTGTTATCTCTGCCCACAATATCTGCCCACATTGTTATCTCTCCCCACAATATCTGCCCACATTGTTATCTCTGCCCACAATATCTGCCCACATCGTTATCTCTGCCCACAATATCTGCCCACATTGTTATCTCTGCCCACAATATCTGCCCACATTGTTATCTCTGCCCACAATATCTGCCCACATTGTTATCTCTGCCCATATTATCTGCCCACATCGTTATCTCTGCCCACAATATCTGCCCACATTGTTATCTCTGCCCACAATATCTGCCCACTTAGTTATCTCTGCCCACAATATCTGCCCACATCGTTATCTCTGCCCACAATATCTGCCCACATCGTTATCTCTGCCCACAATATCTGCCCACATCGTTATCTCTGCCCACAATATCTGCCCACATCGTTATCTCTGCCCACAATATCTGCCCACATCGTTATCTCAACCAACAATATTTGCCCACATTGTTATCTCTGACCACAATATCTGCCCACATCGTTATCTCTGCCCACAATATCTGCCCACATCGTTATCTCTGCCCACAATATCTGCCCAAATTGTTATCTCTGCCCACAATATCTGCCCACATCGTTATCTCTGCCCACATTGTTATCTCTGCCCACAATATCTTCCCACATTGTTATCTCTCCCCACAATATCTGCCCACATTGTTATCTCTGCCCACAATATCTGCCCACATCGTTATCTCTGCCCACAATATCTGCCCACATTGTTATCTCTGCCCACAATATCTGCCCACAATATCTTCCCACATTGTTATCTCTGCCCACAATATCTGCCCACATTGTTATCTCTGCCCACAATATCTGCCCACATTGTTATCTCTGCCCACAATATCTGCCCACATTGTTATCTCTCCCCACAATATCTGCCCACATTGTTATCTCTGCCCACAATATCTGCCCACATCGTTATCTCTGCCCACAATATCTGCCCACATTGTTATCTCTGCCCACAGTATCTGCCCACATTGTTATCTCTGCCCACAATATCTGCCCACATTGTTATCTCTGCCCATAATATCTGCCCACATCGTTATCTCTGCCCACAATATCTGCCCACATTGTCATCTCTGCCCACAATATCTGCCCACTTAGTTATCTCTGCCCACAATATCTGCCCACATCGTTATCTCTGCCCACAATATCTGCCCACAATATCTGCCCACATCGTTATCTCTGACCACAATATCTGCCCACATCGTTATCTCTGCCCACAATATCTGCCCACATCGTTATCTATGCCCACAATATATGCCCACATCATTATCTCTGCCCACAATATCTGTCCACATCGTTATCTCTGACCACAATATCTGCCCACATCGTTATCACTGCCCACAATATCTGCCCACATCGTTATCTCTGCCCACAATATCTGCCCACATCGTTATCTCTGCCCACAATATCTGCCCACATCGTTATCTCTGCCCACAATATCTGCCCACATCGTTATCTCTGCCCACAATATCTGCCCACATCGTTATCTCTGCCCACATTATCTGCCCACATCGTTATCTCTGCCAACAATATCTGCCCACATTATTATCTCTGCCCACAATATCTGCCCACATTGTTATCTCTGCCCACAATATCTGCCCACATCTATATCTTTGCCCACAATATCTGCCCACATTGTTATATCTGCCCACAATATCTGCCCACATTGTTATCTCTGCCCACAATATCTGCCCACATTGTTATCTCTGCCCACAATATCTGCCCACATTGTTATCTCTGCCCACAATATCTGCCCACATCGTTATCTCTGCCCACAATATCTGCCCACATCGTTATCTCTGCCCACAATATCTGCCCACATCGTTATCTCTGCCCACAATATCTGCCCACATTGTTATCTCTGCCCACAATATCTGCCCACTTAGTTATCTCTGCCCACAATATCTGCCCACATCGTTATCTCTGCCCACAATATCTGCCCACATCGTTATCTCTGCCCACAATATCTGCCCACATCGTTATCTCTGCCCACAATATCTGCCCACATCGTTATCTCTGCCCACAATATCTGCCCACATCGTTATCTCTGCCCACAATATCTTCCCACATCGTTATCTCTGCCCACAATATCAGCCCACATTGTTATCTCTGCCCACAATATCTGCCCACATCGTTATCTCTGCCCACATTGTTATCTCTGCCCACAATATCTGCCCACATTGTTATCTCTCCCCACAATATCTGCCCACATTGTTATCTCTGCCCACAATATCTGCCCACATCGTTATCTCTGCCCACAATATCTGCCCACATTGTTATCTCTGCCCACAATATCTGCCGACAATATCTGCCCACATTGTTATCTCTGCCCACAATATCTGCCCACATTGTTATCTCTGCCCACAATATCTGCTTACATTGTTATCTCTGCCCACAATATCTGCCCACATTGTTATCTCTGCCCACAATATCTGCCCACATCGTTATCTCTGCCCACAATATCTGCCCACATCGTTATCTCTGCCCACAATATCTGCCCACATCGTTATCTCTGCCCACAATATCTGCCCACATTGTTATCTCTGCCCACAATATCTGCCCACTTAGTTATCTCTGCCCACAATATCTGCCCACATCGTTATCTCTGCCCACAATATCTGCCCACATCGTTATCTCTGCCCACAATATCTGCCCACATCGTTATCTCTGCCCACAATATCTGCCCACATCGTTATCTCTGCCCACAATATCTGCCCATATCGTTATCTCTGCCCACAATATCAGCCCACATTGTTATCTCTGCCCACAATATCTGCCCACATCGTTATCTCTGCCCACATTGTTATCTCTGCCCACAATATCTGCCCACATTGTTATCTCTCCCCACAATATCTGCCCACATTGTTATCTCTGCCCACAATATCTGCCCACATTGTTATCTCTCCCCACAATATCTGCCCACATTGTTATCTCTGCCCACAATATCTGCCCACATCGTTATCTCTGCCCACAATATCTGCCCACATTGTTATCTCTGCCCAAAATATCTGCCCACATTATTATCTCTGCCCACAATATCTGCCCACATTGTTATCTCTGCCCACAATATCTGCCCACATCGTTATCTCTGCCCACAATATCTGTCCACATTGTTATCTCTGCCCACAATATCTGCCCACATTGTTATCTCTGCCCACAATATCTGCCCACATTGTTATCTCTGCCCACAATATCTGCCCACATCGTTATCTCTGCCCACAATATCTACCCACATCGTTATCTCTGCCCACAATATCTACCCACATCGTTATCTCTGCCCACAATATCTGCCCACTTAGTTATCTCTGCCCACAATATCTGCCCACATCGTTATCTCTGCCCACAAAATCTGCCCACATCGTTATCTCTGCCCACAATATCTGCCCACATCGTTATCTCTGCCAACAATATCTGCCCACATTGTTATCTCTGCCCACAATATCTGCCCACATCGTTATCTCTGCCCACAATATCTGCCCACATTGTTATCTCTGCCCACAATATCTGCTTACATTGTTATCTCTGCCCACAATATCTGCCCACATTGTTATCTCTGCCCACAATATCTGCCCACATCGTTATCTCTGCCCACAATATCTGCCCACATCGTTATCTCTGCCCACAATATCTGCCCACATTGTCATCTCTGCCCACAATATCTGCCCACTTAGTTATCTCTGCCCACAATATCTGCCCACATTGTTATCTCTGCCCACAATATCTGCCCACATCGTTATCTCTGCCCACAATATCTGCCCACAATATCTGCCCACATCGTTATCTCTGACCACAATATCTGCCCACATCGTTATCTCTGCCCACAATATCTGCCCACATCGTTATCTATGCCCACAATATATGCCCATATCGTTATCTCTGCCCACAATATCTGTCCACAACGTTATCTCTGACCACAATATCTGCCCACATCGTTATCACTGCCCACAATATCTGCCCACATCGTTATCTCTGCCCACAATATCTGCCCACATCGTTATCTCTGCCCACAATATCTGCCTACATCGTTATCTCTGCCCACAATATCTGCCCACATCGTTATCTCTGCCCACAATATCTGCCCACATCGTTATCTCTGCCCACAATATCTGCCCACATCGTTATCTCTGCCAACAATATCTGCCCACATTGTTATCTCTGCCCACAATATCTGCCCACATTGTTATCTCTGCCCACAATATCTGCCCACATCGTTATCTCTGCCCACAATATCTGCCCACATCGTTATCTCTGCCCACAATATCTGCCCACATTGTTATCTCTGCCCACAATATCTGCCCACATTGTTATCTCTGCCCACAATATCTGCCCACATTGTTATCTCTGCCCACAATATCTGCCCACATCGTTATCTCTGCCCACAATATCTGCCCACATCGTTATCTCTGCCCACAATATCTGACCACATCGTTATCTCTGCCCACAATATCTGCCCACATTGTTATCTCTGCCCACAATATCTGCCCACTTAGTTATCTCTGCCCACAATATCTGCCCACATCGTTATCTCTGCCCACAATATCTGCCCACATCGTTATCTCTGCCCACAATATCTGCCCACATCGTTATCTCTGCCCACAATATCTGCCCACATCGTTATCTCTGCCCACAATATCTGCCCACATCGTTATCTCTGCCCACAATATCTGCCCACATCGTTATCTCTGCCCACATTGTTATCTCTGCCCACAATATCTGCCCACATTGTTATCTCTCCCCACAATATCTGCCCACATTGTTATCTCTGCCCACAATATCTGCCCACATCGTTATCTCTGCCCACAATATCTGCCCACATTGTTATCTCTGCCCACAATATCTGCCGACAATATCTGCCCACATTGTTATCTCTGCCCACAATATCTGCCCACATTGTTATCTCTGCCCACAATATCTGCCCACATTGTTATCTCTGCCCACAATATCTGCCCACATTGTTATCTCTGCCCACAATATCTGCCAACATCGTTATCTCTGCCCACAATATCTGTCCACATTGTTATCTCTGCCCACAATATCTGCCCACATTGTTATCTCTGCCCACAATATCTGCCCACATTGTTATCTCTGCCCACAATATCTGCCCACATCGTTATCTCTGTCCACAATATCTACCCACATCGTTATCTCTGCCCACAATATCTACCCACATCGTTATCTCTGCCCACAATATCTACCCACATCGTTATCTCTGCCCACAATATCTGCCCACTTAGTTATCTCTGCCCACAATATCTGCCAACATCGTTATCTCTGCCCACAATATCTGCCCACAATATCTGCCCACATCGTTATCTCTGACCACAATATCTGCCCACATTGTTATCTCTGCCCACAATATCTGCCCACATCGTTATCTCTGCCCACAATATATGCCCACATCGTTATCTCTGCCCACAATATCTGCCCACATCTTTATCTCTGACCACAATATCTGCCCACATCGTTATCACTGCCCACAATATCTGCCCACATCGTTATCTCTGCCCACAATATCTGCCCACATCGTTATCTCTGCCCACAATATCTGCCCACATCGTTATCTCTGCCCACAATATCTGCCCACATCGTTATCTCTGTCCACAATATCTGCCCACATCGTTATCTCTGCCCACAATATCTGCCCACATCGTTATCTCTGCCAACAATATCTGCCCACATTGTTATCTCTGCCCACAATATCTGCCCACATCGTTATCTCTGACCACAATATCTGCCCACATCGTTATCTCTGCCCACAATATCTGCCCACATTGTTATCTCTGCCCACAATATCTGCCCACATCGTTATCTCTGCCCACATTGTTATCTCTGCCCACAATATCTGCCCACATTGTTATCTCTCCCCACAATATCTGCCCACATTGTCATCTCTGCCCACAATATCTGCCCACATCGTTATCTCTGCCCACAATATCTGCCCACATTGTTATCTCTGCCCACAATATCTGCCCACATTGTTATCTCTGCCCACAATATCTGCCCACATTGTTATCTCTGCTCATAATATCTGCCCACATCGTTATCTCTGCCCACAATATCTGCCCACATTGTCATCTCTGCCCACAATATCTGCCCACTTAGTTATCTCTGCCCACAATATCTGCCCACATTGTTATCTCTGCCCACAATATCTGCCCACATTGTTATCTCTGCCCACAATATCTGCCCACATTGTTATCTCTGCCCACAATATCTGCCCACATCGTTATCTCCTTCCACAATAACTACCCACATCGTTATCTCTGCCCACAATATCTGCCCACATCGTTATCTCTGCCCACAATATCTGCCCACATCGTTATCTCTGCCCACAATATCTGCCCACATTGTTATCTCTGCCCACAATATCTGCCCACATCGTAACCTTTTCCCATACATTTCTCAAATAAAAAAAAAACTGTCACAATAATTAAAAAGTTTCTGTTGGGGTGCACACACACACACACACACACACACACACACACATACACACACACACACACACTTCAAAAGTCTGTGCCCCGTCAGTGGAGATTCCAGTTCGTCCATTCCTCGTGACCTCAGGATGTTGAGTACTCTCTTTTTTAAGCTCTGCGCTTTCTGTGTGCGCCCAATGAGGAGGCAGAATGTAACTCCACCCCACCACCCCACTCCCCAAATCGCAGTAAGTACAAACATACAAATGTTGTCTTGACATTTCCAAACTCACTGTGGGTGGCGGTAGTAAGAGTGCAGACTTGTATTATGTGCATGACATTATGTCTCTGAGCCGGGGGCTCTCAATATGTGATTGTTAGTGTCATGACCAAACGTCAGAGTTTTTTTTTTTTTATTAAATTCTTATGCCTCCCTTCCCCCTCTTCCCCCCCCCCCCCCCCACCTGACATAAATCACATCAGACGATTTAAAACTATAGAGGAGATATTTATTTGAATCGCCACCATAGATTCCAATTGCCACATGCCCCGTTCTTTTTGAGTCGAGGCCCCCCCCCCTCCCAGTTTGAGAATCACAGAAACATTTATGTCCATTATGCAGTGATTTCCTTTTATTAACTTTCATAAGGTCGTAGACATTTTGTCTAGAGTGTTACATAACAACGTTATAAATGGGATACTTAAGTACATGTACATAGACATGTTTGGTGGGTGGGGGGGGGGGAAGGGAGAGAAGCTTTGAAGATATTGGGTTCAAATCATGCTGTGTTTAGCTAAAGGGTGTCAGGGGCACATGATGCTTCGCATCTAAAGAGTTGTCCTATACCACGGCTGATGATGGGCTAATGGGGTAGGCGGAAGTGCACAATTTTCTGTAAATCAGCCGCGGCCATATTGAAGGATTTTTGCGGATTGCCCAATTAATGTTTTTCATTTTTTTTAAAGCTGGGCGGACTTGGGAAGGTTAGCCAGGATCTAATTAAAACCACAAAGCACTCACCAGGTGTAGCTCTCCAGCCCGGAAACCTCTGTCAAACACTCAACACCAGACGAGTATACCAGTCATTAGCTTTGAAATGAATGGGGCATAAGCAAACAGAAAAATATAACGAAATTCTTTGAAATTTTGCACTGTTTTATCATATAATACATTAAAGTAAACAAAAAAACAATAACCTTGAATGGGTGGGTCATTAGGCAGAACCCGTGACAAAAAAGTGTTAATTTTTTTGTATTAATTATCCTAGTAACTTAGTAAGTTCTATCTTTAAAAAAAGATGTCTAGTATTTGATGCGGTAAGCTGTATTATAAACGCGTTTATAGAGCGCTTTTTTGTAAATGATGTGTCGGGCTTGTCCAATATATATATATATCATCAACTTTGTAGGGGGGGGGGATAATGTATAAGTTGTGCAGTTGTTGACAGGGAAGGGGAGGACGGGGAGTAGCTCAGTGTATTTGATCTCCATGACATTTTTGACAATCATGTGTTCGGCTCATTGACCAGTTTTATAAGTTTTTGAAGGCTAGTGTCCATCTCAGGCCAATGTAATAGATTAGTGGTGTCTAAAATGTTAATATGGCGTATTTTATATGAAATTAGTACACAGTTAACACGCTTATACCTTAATTAACTCCCTTGGAACTATTTTTAGTCATTACGTAACACATAATCGCCCTTCGTATGCGTGTGTCTCCCTCAGGCTAGTGGTCCGTACACTAAAAATGTGGTGTAGTGTCTCCCTCGGGCTAATGGTCCGTACACTAAAAATGTGGTGTAGTGTCTCCCTCGGGCTAATGGTCCGTACACTAAAAATGTGGTGTAGTGTCTCCCTCGAGCTAATGGTCCGCACACTAAAAATGTGGTGTAGTGTCTCCCTCGGGCTAATGGTCCGTACACTAAAAATGTGGTGTAGTGTCTCCCTCAGGCTAATGGTCCGTACACTAAAAATGTGGTGTACAAGGAAATCTATTATATGTATTGTGTTCATGGCAATAAAAGATAAATGTTATTTTCTATTGCAGTATTTCGTACATTTCTTTGTTATTTCTGTTCACATCGTCTTCTGTTCATGGCAATAAAGGCCACATGTTCTTTTTAATTGCAATATTTCTTTGTTATCCCTTCTGTCGGATTTCGTTCAGCCAGCTTCAACAGGCTTTTCCACTAGTACAAACATGAACAAATAAATTTGAAAGTACCTAATATGTGCATCGGTCTGCGTGTTCTGTCAGATATTCCTGTCAGGAGAGCGCTCATTTAGAAATCTTAAACTGGTACAACATGTTTTAAGATGTAAAATTTCACAACCGTTGTGCACTTAGCAAGGCTGATATGATCTAGGACAGTGGTCGGCAAACTTAATAGCCAAAGAGCCAGATATGAACATTACAACAGTTAAAAAAAAATTGGGAGCCAAATCAGCTTTTATTTCACTAAATAAGTAGTACACTAAATAAGTTGTATACTAAATAAAACTAAATAACAGAGTCGCACTTTAGCCAAGGAGCCACATGTGGCTCCGGAGCCGCACTTTGCCGACCACTGATCTAGACAAACAATTTCAGAGGCAGTTGCATATATTGATGAGTGACTGCTGGATGGGACATTGTCTGCGACGGGGCAACGTTTTCCTTACAGGGATTCGCTTTCAATTGTCCAGGCTTTACAAGGGGCAGGGGAAAGGCCCGGGTGACTTGTAGCCATGGTGGGGGGGGGGGGCTATCAAGGATAGCATATCCCGGACATTGTGCATTGGTGACTCAATTGAATGACTTAACATAATGACTCCACTGAGCGACTCAAGTGAACGCCTCAATTAAATGACTCAAATGAACGACTTTGAGTTGGCAGAAAAAGGTCACCAGTTTTTAACCAGTTTTTAAAAAGATATAAAATCTAAAAAAAAGTAATTTGCCATCTCATTTCTTTATGTTGGAGAACTAAATTTATTATTTGTTGTTAGCTAGAACTTCGTTTATATACCATAATTTCCTTACACTCTGACTACAAATTCACAATAAAAAAAAAAGAATAAGATTCCTTAATTTTCTATTAGCCATCTGCGACCATCGCACATCATGTTTTGAACTCAGTATTTTTGAATCGTTTTTTAATAATTAAATATATAAGTCCGAGTTTTTGATAAGACCGGTTATTTTGACACGAGTGTCAATTTTTGTTTGAAATTATCAGTAATAAAATATGTTAGATATGAAAACATATTTCTTGAAAAAAAAATAGCTTAATTCATGAAAAAAATCACTTTGAAATATATTATGGCTTTTAATACTTTCAAAGCAAATGGATAGATTTTTTAAATTCTGATTCTTTACAGTATAATAATGCGAATGGGCATTATGTCCTGTGCACAGCACAAATGGAGCTAACGTTGCAGACGACACAAGCTACATTGAACTCAAAGACTGAACAGGCTGGAACTCATTAAAGAATTTCAACATACTCTCTAACACGGCACAACACGGTACAACACGGTACAACACGGTACAACACGGCACAACATGAACGGTGTTAGCGTTTTAAAATGAATTCAATTTACGTTAGCAATAGTGAGATTTAAAGTATAGGCTTCTTGTGACATTAAGTTTAAAATTTATCTCTATACTTATAAGACGCATTTATTGTCTGTCTGTCTGTCTGTCTGTCTGTCTGTTCCCTTATAACTCAAGATCCAGACAAACAAATATCGTGAAATTTGTTACACATACACATAATTACATGGGGAAGGTTATAGGACAGGTTTCGTTTCATCTCGATGGGTAGTTTAATTGTAATTATTTTTTTTTAATTTTAGTATCTCTATACTTATAAGAGGCATTTGTTGTCAGTCAGTCTGTCTGTCTGTCTGTCTGTCTGTTCCCTTATAACTCAAGATCCAGATAACCAAATAATGTGAAATTTGTTACACATACACATAATTACATGGGGAAGGTTATAGGACAGGTTTCGTTTCATCTCGATGGGTAGTTTAATTGGAGGGGGATGGACAGGGGAGAGAAGGAGGGGGAGAGAGGGAGATGGGAGAGGGAGGGAGAGAGAGAGGGAGATGGGAGAGGGAGGGAGAGAGGGAGAGAGAAAGGGAGGGAAGGAAAGAGAAAGGAAGGGAGGGAGAGAGGGGGTAGGGGAGGGAGGGAGGGGAGGGAGGGAGAGAGGGAATGAGAGAGGGAATGAATGAGAGAGGGTGGGAGAGAGATAAAGAGTGAGGGGGCAGGGAGGGAGAGAGGGACTGAGGGAGGGAGGAAGAGGGAGAGAGGTGGAGAGGGGAGGGAGGGAGAAAGAAGGGAGGGAGAGAGGGGTTAGGGAGGGAGAGAGGGCGAGGGAAGGAGAGAGGGAGAGAGAGGATGGGAGAAATGGGAGGAAGAGATAAAGAGAGAGGGGGCAGGGAGGGAGAGAGGGAAGGAGGAAGGGGGAGAGATGGAAATAGGGGGATGGACAGGGGGGAGAGAAGGAGGGGGAGAGGGGAGATGGGAGAGGGAGGGTGGGAGGGAGAGAAATGGGAGAGAGAGGGAGGGAGATGGAGGGAGAAGGAGGGAGGGAGAAAGGGAGGGAAAGGGAGGGAGAGGGAGGGAGGGAGAGAGAGAGGAAGGGAGAGAGGGGGTAGGGAGAAAACAGAAGGTAAACAGAAGACCTTATTTTAAACCCGGGCAAAGCCGGGTACTTGCAACTAGTTTTACTATATTAAAGTAATATGGACGGCGCCATAAAAAAAATTCCTCTGTGACGTCATTTCCCGATGATCGAATAGGACTTGCGCGCTGGTGCTGTATTGTGCCTTTGTGATGCAAAGAATTGTTGTTTTTTCATGCTCTCTGATTTGTACAGTTTGAGGAAGGTAAAGGAATGAAGAAGGATTTTAGAAGAAATGTGAAGCCATAATAATAAGTATATATATATATATATATATATATATATATATATGTATATATATATATAGAGAGAGAGAGAGAAAGAGAGAGAGGGAGGGAGAGAGAGATAAAGAGAGAGGGGGGCAGGGGGGAGAGAGAGGAAAGGAGGGTATGAGAGAGGGAGGGAGGGGGAGAGAGGGAGATGGAAGAGGGAGCAGGGGGGGAGAGGGAGAGAGAAAGGAAGGGAGGGAGAGAGGGGGTAGGGAGAGAGAGAGGGGGAGGGAGGGAGAGGGTGGGAGAGAGGGAGGGAGAGAGATAAAGTGGGGGGGGGGGCAGGGAGTGAGAGTGAGGGGAATGAGGGAGGGAAGGAGGAAGGGGGAGAGAGGGGGGAGGGAGAGAGAGGTGGAAAGGGGAGGGAGGGAGAAAGGAATGGAGGGAGAGAGGGGGTTAGGGAGGGAGAGATAGGGGAGGGAAGGAGAGAGGGAGAGGATGGGAGAAATGGGAGGAAGAGATAAAAGAGGGGGTAGGGAAGGAGAGAGAGGGAAGGACGAGGGATGAGGATGGACGGGGGGAGAGAAGGAGGGGGAGAGGGGGAGAGGGAGATGGGAGAGGGACGGAGAGAGATGGGAGAGAGGGAGGGAGGGAAAGGGAGAGATGGGGAGGGAGGGAGGGAGAGAGAGAGGAAGGGAGAGAGGGGGTAGGGAGAAAACAGAAGGTAAACAGAAAACCTTATTTTAAACCCAGGCAAAGCCGGGTACTTGCAACTAGTAACTATATATTTGTTTGATGCCGTTCACTTAATTTACTATTTTTCGTGAAAAAACAACAAAATGTTATGGCCACATTGTTTATATAGATGTTTAAATGAAAAACACTACTTTTTAAATTTGTCATGGCCGCATTGTTTATATAATTGTTTAAATGAAAAACACTACATTTTAAATATTATTTTTTATTCCCAAACATTTGTTACTTTTCTTTCTAGTGGACACATTTTGATACTATACAGGCTTAAGCATTATGCACAATAATTTTTGGAGTGAAACAATTAACTCTCAACAAACAACAACAGTTGTAATATGATTTAGTTAACATTTGAAGTAGAATTTGCATGCTTCTGAATTATCAACACTTCTTACATATTTTATATAATATAGCAAATATAATAAAATATATTGTTGGCATTAAATGTAAAAAAAAAGGTCTAATGTAAGTGTATGTGTTTGTGTATGTGTTTGTGTATGTGTTTGTGTATGTATATGTGTATGTGTATGTGTCTGTGTTTGTGTTTGTGTTTGTGTATGTGTTTGTGTATGTGTATGTGTATGTGTTTGTGTTTGTGTTTGTGTATGTGTATGTGTATGTGTTTGTGTATGTGTATGTGTATGTGTGTGTGTATGTGTTTGTGTTTGTGTATGTGTATGTGTATGTGTTTGTGTATGTGTTTGTGTTTGTGTTTGTGTATGTGTTTTTGTATGTGTTTTTGTATGTGTTTGTGTATGTGTTTGTGTTTGTGTATGTGTATGTGTATGTGTTTGTGTATGTGTTTGTGTATGTGTTTGTGTATGTGTTTGTGTATGTGTTTGTGTATGTGTTTGTGTTTGTGTATGTGTATGTGTATGTGTTTGTGTATGTGTTTGTGTATGTGTTTGTGTATGTGTTTGTGTATGTGTTTGTGTATGTGTATGTGTATGTGTATGTGAATGTGTATGTGTATGTGTATGTGTATGTGTATGTGTTTGTGTATGTGTATGTGTATATGTTTGTGGTTGTGTTGGTGTATGTATATGTGTTTGTGTATGTGTTTGTGTTTGTGTATGTGTTTGTGTATGTGTTTGTGTTTGTGTATGTGTTTGTGTTTGTGTATGTGTTTGTGTATGTGTACGTGTCTGTGTATGTGTTTGTGTATGTATTTGTGTTTGTGTATGTGTATGTGTTTGTGTATGTATATGTGTTTGTGTATGTGTTTGTGTTTGTGTTTGTAATGTATGATTAGCAGTGGGATTGTCTTTGTATTTACAAACAGACAAATGTCAAGCTGAAAACTTTTCATCACTAACAAACTTCACCTGCGCATTTCCCGTCTGAATATTTTAGTTGTAAACTAAATAACACGTCATATGCTAACATTAGATATAGGTGAATGTGTGTAGAGGGGGGGGGGGTGTGCACATGCTTGTGTTGTTGTTTTTTTCACTTTCTTGACTTTCCTGTTCTCGTTGTTTGTTTATAAAATTGTGTCATCCCCGACCCGTCACCCCCTCCACACACACCCACCCTGCTCCTTGCTTTTTTCCCCCCGCAGGTAAATGATGAAGCTAAACAAAATACAACCCATGCTGTTTGAAAGTCTCCTATTACTTGAATATATACAAGAGGAAAAACACAACAAACAATATTTGCTTTCATGTGAGATGAAATAATATATTTACAAACACAACAAACAATATTTGCTTTCATGTGAGATGAAATAATATATTTACAAACACAACAAACAATATTTGCTTTCATGTGAGATGAAATAATATATTTACAAACACAACAAACAATATTTGCTTTCATGTGAGATGAAATAATATATTTACAAACACAACAAACAATATTTGCTTTCATGTGAGATGAAATAATATATTTACAAACACAACAAACAATATTTGCTTTCATGTGAGATGAAATAATATATTTACAAACACAACAAACAATATTTGCTTTCATGTGAGATGAAATAATATATTTACAAACACAACAAACAATATTTGCTTTCATGTGAGATGAAATAATATATTTACAAACACAACAAACAATATTTGCTTTCATGTGAGATGACATAATATATTTACAAACATAATAAGGTCAATCAGACCCAGCCATTAATTAATGTCATTGAAAAAAAATATCTACATACGGCTACATACATACATCGCCACATTATGTTTGTGTACAACAGAACAGCTTGATAAATCACACTAAATGTGTGTACTGCACAACGGAATGATAGATCGCCACACTTTATGTGTGTATAACAGAGTAACTTCATACATCTCCACACTATATGTGTGTATAACAGTGTAACTTCATACATCCCCACACTATATTTGTGTATAACAGTGTAACTTCACACTATATTTGTGTATAACAGTGTAACTTCATACATCTTTACACTGTATTTGTGTATAACAGTGTAACTTCATACATCTCCACACTATACTTGTGTATAACAGTGTAACTTCATACATCCCCACACTATATTTGTGTATAACAGTGTAACTTCATACATCCCCACACTATATTTGTGTATAACAGTGTAACTTCATACATCCCCACACTATATTTGTGTATAACAGTGTAACTTCATACATCCCCACACTATATTTGTGTATAACAGTGTAACTTCATACATCCCCACACTATATTTGTGTATAACAGTGTAACTTCATACATCTCTACACTATATTTGTGTATAACAGTGTAACTTCATACATCCCCACACTATATTTGTGTATGACAGTGTAACTTCATACATCTCCACACTGCATTTGTGAACAAAATTACAGCCTGATACATCGCCACACTATAATCTTTGTAGAAATTAGAAAACACTATGCACAGCCTCACATACTGAACCATAATTACACGGTATTAGGGTCGATGCATTTTAGTAAGCCACAGTGCTAGATAATAAGTGTGTGTGCTCTAAGAGAACTAAGTCTCAGCCCGCAGTTATCACTGAGAGAGTTCAGAGAGAAAGATAATTAGAGAGCCCCATGAGCCAGAAATTTTCGAGGAATCCAACCGTTAGAATCGTAGAGGTCAGGTCTTTGTCTTTTGGCTTGTCGAATAGATTGTGTTGTTCTAAGTCCTATAGAAAGATGAACATTTTGATGGAGTGTCCTGTTAATAAAGATTCTGAACAGAAAGGGGGTGGGGGGAGTCTCTAGAGATTTTGTCAAGACTAAAGAGGTTGTTTTTTTTTGGGGAGGGGGGCAATAAAGCACCCGGATGTCCGCATATAAATAATTAATGGGCATTTGAAGGTGTAACAATTTCTACATTGACATAAATGTGCAATAATTATTTATGTTCATATCATCAGATCTGACATGTATATGTGTTGGTAGGCGATGCCGGATAACGGAAAAATGCGGATATGCCTGAACTAGTGTAATACATTTAGCTCCATACTCAGTATGCACCATTACAAATATCCTTCATTCGGCTTTTTTTTTTTTTACAAACAGTTAATAGTTTTCTTAAACTGTCAGTGGCGTACCTAGGGATTTGCGGAGCCAGGTGGCTCGGCGTCTTTGGGGGGGGGGCTGCATATTGACATTCGACATCATGACATGAAATAATGCACTTAATATTAAATGTAAAAAAGAAAATTCGGACACTCCTTTTGGGGGCCCCCCTCAAACTGGGGACTGGGGGCACTTTCAAATTAGGATCCCCCCTTCCCCCTCCCCTAGTTACGCCACTGTATACTATCTATATTTAATCAGATAGTCGTGATTTGACTGTATGTACTAAACAGAATATACCTAACGAGACAGAGTCCTCACAGAGAAAATGGGCCAAAATAACAAACAGTTTGACCATTCACAAACACTAGACAAAACAAGCTTTGTTGTACATTGGTTGGGGTTAAAGGGCATGGCGTGCTGTGGTGGTGAAGGGAGTTCACGGTGGGAGACCGGAACTGGTTAGCACACGGACTAGCCAGTAGTCTCGGGTCGGTAGTTAAGAGGTAACAGCCCGTGGTGGTCAGTCGTTGAAGTAGCACAGCTAGAGGTAGGCGTAGTTTGTAGAAGTTAGGCTGTGGATGTATTCATGGGACTATTGTATTCTTGTAATGATGTTATGTTCATATATATGGTTGGATTAAATTTACTTATTACTTTTCACTTTTTGAGGAATATCGTGTTTGTTTTGCTGATTGACTATTTCAGTATTGTGCTACTGTGTGTATCAGCAGGTGTGTTATTCTAATGTGTCAGAGTACTGACACATTTGATTAGTGACGACGTCAAGTCAACGCCCCGAAAGATCCTTGTACTTAACATTGGTGGAGCGGCAGTTTTGCCTGTATTATTAATTTGTAAACACAGGTTCCGTTAAAGAAAAAATAAATGGCTCAGTGGTTTTCACGTATTGAGGCTATGGAGAGAATAGCGAGACACGCAAAAGAAGTAATGATGTTAGAAGGTGAGGAACTAATTAAGTACGTAGATAAACAAATAGAAGAAGAAACATTAAAGCGAAATGAAGAACTGAAACAGAGAGAAGAGGCAAGAGAAGAAGAGGCATTAAAGCGAGAGAGAGAGTATGAAATCAAATGGAGGGAACAGAACAATCAATTAGAAATGCTGAGACTTGCGATTGAAATGAAGAAACGCGAAGTGGGTCAAGCAGGGGACGTCATTTCAACGTACTACACACGTGAGGTCAAAGACTATGTGGTCGACAATGCCGTGTGTGACCTTATTGTGGGGAATATTTCATGTGTTAAAGAGTGCTCAGACAATGACATTTCACGTTGGAATAGAGATAACCCCGGATGCGACGATACTCAATGTATTGATGTCAGCAATGTAGCTGTGAAACGAAGCAGAAAAACGGCACATAATAAGCCGGAAACATCCGAAGCAGTTGAGAAAGTAACCACCAGAGCTACAGATGAAACTATCAGAGTCGGGCATAACACTGCCCATGAACAAGCCACGGACGCGGTAATAGAACACCCTGTTGATGCAACACAAATAAACGGCTGTAGAGACCATCATATTTCAGGACTTGTTATTAAAGATGAGGTCTTTGATAAACCATTTGTCATTCGACAGTCCAACGAAGCAAGTGGAACGCTAGAGGAAAGTAAATCACAAGATCAGAGAATTTTTTCTGCAAACGCTGAGGATTCTGGTCTCAGACAGAGAAAACCTTTGCCTACTCCTAAAGCTATTAGTTCTGGTCTTCCTGTGCTCCATGACAGTAAGAGTAGTGCAGCTTCTGAGTGTTTACCTAACGAAAGTAAAAATTTGACTTCCAAAGAAAGTGTTAAACAAAGTAGAAACTTGTCATCCCCTAAAGATGGTGTTTTTTATGGACAAAATTTGTCTACTAAAGCCAGTGCTAGTAAAAGTAGAGGTTTGGTGTCTTCTAGAGACAATGTTAGTCAAAGTTTTGAGGAAAATACACCAAAAATCAATCTCTCAGCACGCCAGAGTAGATAACAGAAAAATGAACATGTTACCGAGTCTTCTGATTCTGTTTCTATCAAGTTAAGACACCCTTCACAACGAACTAACTCAGGAAGAGTTAATGCATCTGGAAAAAAACACCCGGCTATCTCAGAATTGAAATCATCTCTACACCAAGAGCCTTCATTTAATGAAAGTAGTAGTTCTTCTGATAATACACTCAAATCAGCACCTGAATTGCCTCAGGAGGACAAAGCACCTAATGTGCTAGTATCGAAAGACAGTAAAGGGATGAACACGTTTCTTACAGCTCTAAATGCTACGTTACAAAATAGTGGTGTTGACCATAACTCCGAGGAGATTCCACCAGTAGACAAACATGATGACAAAGTAGAAGGAAATCTCTTTCAATGCCAAAAGTTGCAACCCCAACAAACACAACTCGATTAATGAGCAGGATCAAAGGGCTTCGCAAAGACTGTCTGAAAGATGAAGGGCATCGATATAAACATGTGCGCAATGTTGTTCAGTCATTTTACAGGATAGGACATAAGAGACTTATGAATGGATTTAGAGCCAGTACTGAACAATTATACCAACTGGGCGTAATGGTAATGTTGTGCCTTTTTACATTACTAGAATTACATGTCTGCCTGGGTAGGAGCTGGGTTTTTCAGCGATTCAGAAGATCATCTCCGACAATACAATCTATGGGGCCAACGCACTCGACTCAACAGCACTGTGGTAAAGTCGGGCTAGGTTCGTTTAAGATTCAGATAGCTTGGCGAGCTTATAAACTGTGCTGCGCTGTGAAGACTTTCTTCGTCGTCAGAAAAAAGACCCCTCGTCCACCGGCTCAGAAGGAAAAGAATTAAGAGAGCACGTCAAGAACTGCGTGTACGGACATTCAAACAAATTTCACAACGTTGCAACTATGTAGAGGATATTATGTGGCATAAACGAAGATTTGTCAGCGATCAGATGGACAACAGGCTAAGCGATGACTTATCAAACAGTAACAGTCATTGCTCTGATACTTCTCGGGTCATGATTAAGGACGGCATCCGGTCCTGCGCTACAGATCTCATAATAGAATCTCCGTCAGTGAGGTTTACCAGCAGTAAACTACTGCCGGCTGAGACTCGTTACGCAACGCTTGAGAGAGTGGGTCTGGCTTTGGTTTTGTGCATCACGAAACTAGCAGAGTGTTTCTGGGGGTGTGCGGTCGCCATGTGCACCGACCACGCTCCATTCGCCTTCATCAGACAGAGGAAACAGATCAAACAGTGGCTCCTTGGTCGCTACTGTTACAGAACGAGCTTCGACATACAGCCAATAGCAGGAGAGGTCAATGTTATTGCTGACATCCTTCCCCAGATGCTGCGCATAGACAGACGTTGGTGGTCTACACTGATACTTGCGTGACGCTGGAAGTATACCTATGACGAGCTGCTGATTGAACTGGTAGAGCAGACTCCAGGGTCTAAGTAAACAATGACATTATTACATTGTTGTTTTTTTTTCAGGAAATGTTTTGATATGTTGATGTAATGGATTATGATTTATGAAGTTTTGGAAGCGTACCTAAGACGAGCTGCTGATTGAACGAGTTGTGCCAGACCCCAGAGGTTACGTCAACAATGACACTACGGCTATGTTTTTTTTTCTCATATAATTGACTTGATATTTTCATGTAATTGAATTGATATATTCATGTAATGGAATTGATATATTCATGTAATTGATGTGACATCTTCATGTAAACCAGTTCATATTTTCTTATAATTGATTATGATTTATGTTTCATATGCGATTTGGTAATAATGTTCCCACATGTATATTGATTAGTATATGTTGTTACCAACTAAGTATGAGATGGGGCTGAAGAATAATTATCGAGTTGTATAGGAGTTAATAAGTGACAGTAATTCAAAGGGTTTGAATTATTGACGTTGGAGGAAATTATGTAGTATACGAGTTAATAAGTGACAGTAGTTCAAAGGGTTTGAATTATTGACTTTGGAGATATTGGTGGTATTGTGTGCCAAACTCTAATATGTTTGACACTAAAGGGGCCATGGGGGAGTGTTGTACATTGGTTGGGGTTAAAGGGCATGGCGTGCTGTGGTGGTGAAGGGAGTTCACGGTGGGAGACCGGAACTGGTTAGCACACGGACTAGCCAGTAGTCTCGGGTCGGTAGTTAAGAGGTAACAGCCCGTGGTGGTCAGTCGTTGAAGTAGCACAGCTAGAGGTAGGCGTAGTTTGTAGAAGTTAGGCTGTGGATGTATTCATGGGACTATTGTATTCTTGTAATGATGTTATGTTCATATATATGGTTGGATTAAATTTACTTATTACTTTTCACTTTTTGAGGAATATCGTGTTTGTTTTGCTGATTGACTATTTCAGTATTGTGCTACTGTGTGTATCAGCAGGTGTGTTATTCTAATGTGTCAGAGTACTGACACATTTGATTAGTGACGACGTCAAGTCAACGCCCCGAAAGATCCTTGTACTTAACATTGGTGGAGCGGCAGTTTTGCCTGTATTATTAATTTGTAAACACAGGTTCCGTTAAAGAAAAAATAAATGGCTCAGTGGTTTTCACGTATTGAGGCTATGGAGAGAATAGCGAGACACGCAAAAGAAGTAATGATGTTAGAAGGTGAGGAACTAATTAAGTACGTAGATAAACAAATAGAAGAAGAAACATTAAAGCGAAATGAAGAACTGAAACAGAGAGAAGAGGCAAGAGAAGAAGAGGCATTAAAGCGAGAGAGAGAGTATGAAATCAAATGGAGGGAACAGAACAATCAATTAGAAATGCTGAGACTTGCGATTGAAATGAAGAAACGCGAAGTGGGTCAAGCAGGGGACGTCATTTCAACGTACTACACACGTGAGGTCAAAGACTATGTGGTCGACAATGCCGTGTGTGACCTTATTGTGGGGAATATTTCATGTGTTAAAGAGTGCTCAGACAATGACATTTCACGTTGGAATAGAGATAACCCCGGATGCGACGATACTCAATGTATTGATGTCAGCAATGTAGCTGTGAAACGAAGCAGAAAAACGGCACATAATAAGCCGGAAACATCCGAAGCAGTTGAGAAAGTAACCACCAGAGCTACAGATGAAACTATCAGAGTCGGGCATAACACTGCCCATGAACAAGCCACGGACGCGGTAATAGAACACCCTGTTGATGCAACACAAATAAACGGCTGTAGAGACCATCATATTTCAGGACTTGTTATTAAAGATGAGGTCTTTGATAAACCATTTGTCATTCGACAGTCCAACGAAGCAAGTGGAACGCTAGAGGAAAGTAAATCACAAGATCAGAGAATTTTTTCTGCAAACGCTGAGGATTCTGGTCTCAGACAGAGAAAACCTTTGCCTACTCCTAAAGCTATTAGTTCTGGTCTTCCTGTGCTCCATGACAGTAAGAGTAGTGCAGCTTCTGAGTGTTTACCTAACGAAAGTAAAAATTTGACTTCCAAAGAAAGTGTTAAACAAAGTAGAAACTTGTCATCCCCTAAAGATGGTGTTTTTTATGGACAAAATTTGTCTACTAAAGCCAGTGCTAGTAAAAGTAGAGGTTTGGTGTCTTCTAGAGACAATGTTAGTCAAAGTTTTGAGGAAAATACACCAAAAATCAATCTCTCAGCACGCCAGAGTAGATAACAGAAAAATGAACATGTTACCGAGTCTTCTGATTCTGTTTCTATCAAGTTAAGACACCCTTCACAACGAACTAACTCAGGAAGAGTTAATGCATCTGGAAAAAAACACCCGGCTATCTCAGAATTGAAATCATCTCTACACCAAGAGCCTTCATTTAATGAAAGTAGTAGTTCTTCTGATAATACACTCAAATCAGCACCTGAATTGCCTCAGGAGGACAAAGCACCTAATGTGCTAGTATCGAAAGACAGTAAAGGGATGAACACGTTTCTTACAGCTCTAAATGCTACGTTACAAAATAGTGGTGTTGACCATAACTCCGAGGAGATTCCACCAGTAGACAAACATGATGACAAAGTAGAAGGAAATCTCTTTCAATGCCAAAAGTTGCAACCCCAACAAACACAACTCGATTAATGAGCAGGATCAAAGGGCTTCGCAAAGACTGTCTGAAAGATGAAGGGCATCGATATAAACATGTGCGCAATGTTGTTCAGTCATTTTACAGGATAGGACATAAGAGACTTATGAATGGATTTAGAGCCAGTACTGAACAATTATACCAACTGGGCGTAATGGTAATGTTGTGCCTTTTTACATTACTAGAATTACATGTCTGCCTGGGTAGGAGCTGGGTTTTTCAGCGATTCAGAAGATCATCTCCGACAATACAATCTATGGGGCCAACGCACTCGACTCAACAGCACTGTGGTAAAGTCGGGCTAGGTTCGTTTAAGATTCAGATAGCTTGGCGAGCTTATAAACTGTGCTGCGCTGTGAAGACTTTCTTCGTCGTCAGAAAAAAAAGACCCCTCGTCCACCGGCTCAGAAGGAAAAGAATTAAGAGAGCACGTCAAGAACTGCGTGTACGGACATTCAAACAAATTTCACAACGTTGCAACTATGTAGAGGATATTATGTGGCATAAACGAAGATTTGTCAGCGATCAGATGGACAACAGGCTAAGCGATGACTTATCAAACAGTAACAGTCATTGCTCTGATACTTCTCGGGTCATGATTAAGGACGGCAATCCGGTCCTGCGCTACAGATCTCATAATAGAATCTCCGTCAGTGAGGTTTACCAGCAGTAAACTACTGCCGGCTGAGACTCGTTACGCAACGCTTGAGAGAGTGGGTCTGGCTTTGGTTTTGTGCATCACGAAACTAGCAGAGTGTTTCTGGGGGTGTGCGGTCGCCATGTGCACCGACCACGCTCCATTCGCCTTCATCAGACAGAGGAAACAGATCAAACAGTGGCTCCTTGGTCGCTACTGTTACAGAACGAGCTTCGACATACAGCCAATAGCAGGAGAGGTCAATGTTATTGCTGACATCCTTCCCCAGATGCTGCGCATAGACAGACGTTGGTGGTCTACACTGATACTTGCGTGACGCTGGAAGTATACCTATGACGAGCTGCTGATTGAACTGGTAGAGCAGACTCCAGGGTCTAAGTAAACAATGACATTATTACATTGTTGTTTTTTTTTCAGGAAATGTTTTGATATGTTGATGTAATGGATTATGATTTATGAAGTTTTGAAGCGTACCTAAGACGAGCTGCTGATTGAACGAGTAGAGCCAGACCCCAGAGGTTACGTCAACAATGACACTACGGCTATGTTTTTTCTCATATAATTGACTTGATATTTTCATGTAATTGAATTGATATATTCATGTAATGGAATTGATATATTCATGTAATTGATGTGACATCTTCATGTAAACCAGTTCATATTTTCTTATAATTGATTATGATTTATGTTTCATATGCGATTTGGTAATAATGTTCCCACATGTATATTGATTAGTATATGTTGTTACCAACTAAGTATGAGATGGGGCTGAAGAATAATTATCGAGTTGTATAGGAGTTAATAAGTGACAGTAATTCAAAGGGTTTGAATTATTGACGTTGGAGGAAATTATGTAGTATACGAGTTAATAAGTGACAGTAGTTCAAAGGGTTTGAATTATTGACTTTGGAGATATTGGTGGTATTGTGTGCCAAACTCTAATATGTTTGACACTAAAGGGGCCATGGGGGAGTGTTGTACATTGGTTGGGGTTAAAGGGCATGGCGTGCTGTGGTGGTGAAGGGAGTTCACGGTGGGAGACCGGAACTGGTTAGCACACGGACTAGCCAGTAGTCTCGGGTCGGTAGTTAAGAGGTAACAGCCCGTGGTGGTCAGTCGTTGAAGTAGCACAGCTAGAGGTAGGCGTAGTTTGTAGAAGTTAGGCTGTGGATGTATTCATGGGACTATTGTATTCTTGTAATGATGTTATGTTCATATATATGGTTGGATTAAATTTACTTATTACTTTTCACTTTTTGAGGAATATCGTGTTTGTTTTGCTGATTGACTATTTCAGTATTGTGCTACTGTGTGTATCAGCAGGTGTGTTATTCTAATGTGTCAGAGTACTGACACATTTGATTAGTGACGACGTCAAGTCAACGCCCCGAAAGATCCTTGTACTTAACAGCTTCTTCTTCTTCTTTGTTCTCGATATATGAACATGGAGGATTTCAAACGATCAGGCCTATAGTTATGATGAACTGCACGGTGGCATCCAGGCCCGTCTCGCTCCCATACAGTTTTTGTTTGAAGGAGGTCATCTGTGGCCAGAACCTGTTGCGAGCTATGTCATGAAAAGGGCATGTTTGGAGAACATATTCTGCATTCTTTGGAGACATCCCACATGGGCAGTCCTCACTGTTTCCAATGCCTAGCCTTCGGAACATGTGTTGTCTTAGTCTGTTGTGCCCAGTTCTGAGTCTGAAGACAATATTTTGAGCTTGTCTGGGAAGATTTTATTAGGGGTCGTTTTTGTCGTGATCTGGGTGATTATTCATCCATTTTTGTTGGATTTGCTCATTTATACAGCTTTTCATTTCTTCTGCGACAAAACAAGCAAAAAAAAACAAGACGTTTTAGAGCATTTTCATGTATAGAGAGGGAAGTAAGTCATGTTTAATAACTGTTACAAAAATAAATAATGATTACGCCCCTTTGTTTAGCTTATGATCTATATATAATATATAAGCCCCTTATGAGACCTGAAGCCCGGCCCTCAAAGGTCCTATCGCGAAATGAACTTTTGACGTACACGTGGCAGGCCAAGACCTACAAAATGATATATACATCATGGGTCTAGGACTTATGGTTGCTGAGATCTAGGGTGATGACGGACAGACAGACAAAACGGGGACAATGGAGCATTTTTTTCCGAAAATGCTCTAAAAATCAATCTTAGATGTTGTATTAAAGATAGCCCCTATATTTAAACTTGGTGTATATGTTAGGGAAACGCAGTGGCTACGGTACCATCAAGCGGGACTCCGTATTTTTTCCCAGGTACCAGCAATATATATTGCTCCACACCATAACCCTAACCCTATCCCTAACCCTATCCCTATCCCTAACCCTATCCCTATCCCTATCCCTAACCCTAACCCTAACCCTATTCCTAACCCTAATATAATTGCTGGTACCCGAAAAAAAAATACGGGCACCAGCCATATTCCTAACCCTAATATAATGGCGCTTGATGGTACCGTAGCCACTTCGTTAGGGGAAAATGTTAAAGTCCTTGTAATGCATATAATATTATTTATCAAACGGTTAGCTGTGTTTACTCCTGATACATGTATTTCAAATTTAATTTCTCCTCCACCACTTTCCTAGCTGGGAGTTTTTTATTACTTTTTTTTACTTTTTTTTTTGGTGGTCCATGGGGCATTTAAGGTTTCTGCTAGTTGTTTTTTCTATCTTTTTTATTTTTCAAGCTACACTAGTAGTTAATTTTTCGGGGGGGGGGGGAGGGAAGAAAAAAATTATTAAAAAAATTCTTTTTTAATTTTTCCAAAAAAAAAAAATTGGACGTTTGTTTGAAACACACTCATTAACATTTGTGCAAAGTTATTTTATGATATCTACAATAGATTTTAAAAATTGGTTCTTTGAAAATTTTTTGAAAATATGTCTTAAAATTACACTTTTTTACCCAAAAAAGTCACAAAATACATTTTTAAATAAATTTTGTTATATTTTTTTTATTTCTTTGTTCATTAATTGGTATGTTGTATGCATGTGCCAAAAATGGCTAGTGTAGCTTAAAAAATAAAAAAAAGATCGAAAAAACAAGTAGCAGAAACCTTAAATGCCCAACGGACCACCTTAAAATCACAATCTTTAATGTGTTCATTTGTGTCCAAGCCAATGGTGTATCTCCCACATCTACCTGTGGCAAAAAAAAAACTCTCAAACTTTTCAGTACAAACGGACCACTTTCTAATGAAACCGGAACCCAGCAACAAGCTTCCTCTTGGTCTACGGTCTAATTGTTTGTGTAAATACTGTGATGAAAAAGGACACAAACATTAACTTTCCTCTATCTGCACTTTTATATCTGCTAGCTAGCTATCCTGTAATACATGACGTTGTTTGTTCATATTAAGAAATGTTTACAGTACACACCAGAGGTGTGCGGATCTTGAAATTTAGCGTCCGCGTCCGTCCGCGGATTTCTATCAATGATCCGCGTCCGCGTCTGCAGAATCTTATAACATTGGTCTGCTGACCAGTCCGCGCGTCCGCATAGCTGAAATTTAGCTGTTTAAATGATTTGAAATTTTTTTTATGGTAACGCTAAAGAAGATTCGCGTCATTCCGCGAGTCCGCAACTTAACCATACAACGCGTCCGCTGTCAGTCCGCGGATTCGGAAAAGTCTGCGGATCTGCGTCCGCAAGCGTACGCGTCCGCTGTCCGCTCATCTCTGGTACACACACACACACCACACACACACACACACACGCGCGTCGTACCCGTGGAGGTATGACGTCTTAGTACTATTGGGAGGAGGGGGGGGAAGGTAAGTTTTATGGCGGAGATTGAAAGAAAGGCTTCCTCCGTGTCATTGCAAAATAAGATATCGTTATTATATTATCAGTCCATTCCGTACTTCTCGAGTACTATTGACAATTTTGACATAATGAAAATATGGAATTTATGGTAAAAATGAATGTTGTATATAAAAAAAAGGAACAAAATACAGACAAATTTTTATTTAAATCTAACAGTATCCTGTATTCATTACTTCATATGATACTTATCTACAGTAGTACCGTTTATAATGGCAGCGAATTGTGACATCCTTGCTACTACAACTAATTTTGACACGTGGCTAGTAAAGATTACTGCCTCTGACATTGCAGATGGGGGGGGGGGGGGGTTGGGGGTTCAAATAAAATGCGATATATAATAAGTGAATGATCCCCTAATGAAGATCTGAATCATTTCATTAACTGATGAATAACTACTGTCGCCCTTCTTGTTGCAGTAAACCGTCACTGAATCATTTCATTAAAAAGTCATTATACTGTAAACCTTTTGGTTAATAAGAAAATGAAACTTGTAATACAAGGTACAATGTCTCATTTATTTTTAAAACACAAAAAAGTAGACTTTCGACACAAGTGTATATGTGAAATTGGGGGTGGGGGGAAGAGAGAGAGAGAGAGGGAGGGAGAGAGGGAGGGAGGGAGAGAGAGAGGGAGGGAGAGAGGGAGGGAGGGAGAGAGAGGGAGGGAGGGAGGGAGAGAGAGAGAGAGAGGGAGGGAGGGAGAGAGGGAGGGAGAGAGGGAGGGAGGGAGGGGGGATGGAGAGGGAGAGAGGGAGGGAGAGAGGGAGGGAGGGAGGGGGGGATGGAGAGGGAGAGAGGGAGAGAGGGAGGGAGGAGGAGGGGGAGAGAGAGGGAGGGGGAGAGAGAGGGAGGGAGGGAGGGAGAGGGAGGGGAGGGAGAGGGGGAGAGAGGGAGGGAGAGAGAGAGGGAGGGAGGGAGGGATGGAGAGGGAGGGAGGGAGGGAGGGATGGAGAGGGAGGGAGGGAGGGAGGGAGAGGGAGGGAGGGAGGGAGGGAGAGAGAGGGAGGGAGGGAGAGAGGGAGGGAGGGAGGGAGGGAGGGAGGGAGAGAGAGAGAGGGAGGGAGAGAGAGAGAGAGAGGGAGGGAGGGAGGGAGGGAGAGAGAGGGAGGGAGGGAGAGAGAGGGAGGGAGGGAGAGAGAGGGAGGGAGAGAGAGAGGGGGGGAGAGAGAGAGGGGGGGAGGGAGGGAAGGAGAGAGAGAGAGACAGGCATGTGTGAAGTGATCTGTTCATCCGAAGAAATAAATATAAATTGAAGATGCACAATTCATAAAAAAAAAAACATTTTTTAAAATATTATTTTAGAGCTTTCCGTTTAAGATAAGCACACTGACACACTAGCGCGACTGTATGCTAGAATACACACAACACACACACACACACACATATACATTGGCAGATGCAGACTTTAAGCCACACACACATGTTCATTATAAATGCATATGCAAACACACACACCCCCACCCACACACACACACACACACGTGATATTTTATAGGCCAACGGTTTTTTCTGCGCCAGCGTGATAAAACTTAAAGGCCACACCATTTAGCGTATTTGGTTTACGGTTTTCTTTAATGAAAAAAAAAATTACATACAAAAAAAAAAGACCAGTCGGTTTACGTTGGCTTGGGCTTACAACATTACCACCCATCAAATCACTCAATTTAAATGCCAGGCAGAATGGTGCATGTTTTTAATAAAAATGACCAAGTGTTACTTTTTATCCATTTTCATTGTCGTCATTATCATTATAGAATTTTTTTCAAACGTGAAATTGGATGGTCTGTTTTTATTTCTTCTAAAACAAGTATTTCATCACCCGCGACTCTTCATATCAAGTTGACTATCTTGGCCTTAACCACAGATTTCAATGGCTGCTTGACACCCGAGTGACGTGACAGGCATGTGCAAACCGGATTCAATTGTTTCGGTAGAGGTAGTATTAAATACATATATCCCAGAATAGGGTTGGGGGAAAAGACACAAACTTAAAAATATTCTACAGTGGCTCTCAATATTTTTGAATCTAGATTTTACCATAATGCACTTCATCGTAAAATAAATTCAGATTGAAAGTAAAATTGTGGCCAGATAAATAAAATGACGCAAAAATGAGTGAACAAAGGGGGCGGGGGAGTCAATTGACTTTTATAAAAAGTGTTTTGAATATTTTAATGAAGATATATTTAATTAATTTCAATAAGAAAACTTCCAACTAGCCTATAATGACTGTATCTTTACATTTTAGGTATTTTACAGGAAGGACACAAAATATATTTTTTTTGTCCTATACTCTCGACTTGGTGCATGATTTTATGCTATTTCCTTTTATTTTAAACCCAAAGCGAGACTTTTACTTTATAATTTCAAAAGCTGCGCGATTTGGTGACTTGTAGTTTAAAGAAGCATATTAATTTAATCATATGAAGTACTATAAAATACATAAAACAAATTATTTCCTGAATAAAGTCTTGATTCTAATTTTTATAAATACCGGAAATTAAAAAAAAAAGGCGAGGGGGCTATCAACAGAGATGCCCCATAACAATAAAGGCACTTCGTAACACCACTGTGATGCGTCCACGGCTACAAACACAACCGTTCATAGGGGGTGGCAAAATATGCGACCAACTAAAGGCCCTTCCGCTAGTTCGGCCCCTTTAATTCCTAATTCCTATTAAATCTGAAGCAATGAGGTTCCTATGCCAAAGGCCTACAAAAGTCTCTGTACGTCTCTGTCTAGGGCCTAGAAACTGCACCGCCGAGAGGGTGGGGGGCAGGGGGCAATAGCCCAGGGGCCCGGCGAGTTTTAGGGGCCCGGACTGAGCTGGCCAATCAACTTATGAAAATATTATTATCCGCACGGGGGGGGCGTGACAGCCCTGTCCAGGGGCCCGAAATTTCTGTCGGTGGGCCTGCCTAGAAATACTTAAAAGAAGGCATTTACTAAAAAAAAAATACCCAATCACAAAAGTTCGATTAGAATGTGACCTCTCACAGCCCCCCCCCCCGGGGCAATAGCCCAGCAGTCCTATATGTTAAGACGACACTGGACTTCGACACCCATTAACTATTTACTGTGAATCGATTCCACACCGACAGAAAACAAATACATTGGATTCCGCTTAATTGGAACACCGTTTAATTGGGACAGCCGCTTATTTGGGACAAATCTCAAAGAAACCAAACCAAGAAGCCAATAGTAAATTTGTATGTTTAATTGGGGACAGCCGCTTAATCGGGACAAAAAGCCTCGGTCCCGATGTCTCCCAATTAAGCGGAATAGACTGTATATTGAGACCACTTGTTGAATGCACAAAGGTAGACTAAAGTTATGTCCATATATGGCAAACGAGTGTGTCTCTCTCTCTCTTCAGTACACACTGGGGTGGGGGGGGGGAGATACGCGTCTCTGGAAATCTCCTAAAGGTGGGGGGAGGGGAGGGTGGAGAAGGAGAGGGGGTGGCATTCAAACTCGGTTGACGGATTTTTATTATATGGAATAGATAGACTTTGTTTGCTACATGTGGATAAAAATAAAAGGTCCAGGTCAAAAAAGACTTGTTTATAAACAATTTGAAACAAAAAAAAAAAAGAAACGAACATGAGTCATGTTGTGTAGAGTTTTCTATTGTAGTCCGCGGTGTTGACATGGGTTTATATTAAATGTATAATGATGGCACAGGATAGGACAAGTAAAAGAGTTTACAAGACATAGTCCGCCGTGTTGACATAGGTGACATGGGTTTGTAGTACATGTATAAGACAAGTAAAACAGTTTTTAAGGCGTGCACAAATTAATCGTTACGGCGTATAATTCGGTTTTCGTTGATAATCCGCCCGAAAGCAATCAATCATAACCGAAATGGGCAAAAACCGAAGATATTATCTTTTATCAATGAAAGTAAATCCAATTATATTAAATAAATAAACGAACTAAATTATTCTTCTCAATAGACGAAAACCGAATCAGACGTTAACCGAGGACTACAAAAAAAAACCAAGGTATTACAATATATATGTTTAAAGTGAGACTGTGTACAGTGTGGACAGTGGAGCAGGAATTCAGGGTAGCGTGTGTACAGAGGGAGCGGGTGTACCAAAGGGAGCGTGTGTACAGAGGGAGCGGGTGTACAGAGAGAGCGGGTGTACAGAGAGAGCGTGTGTACAGAGGGAGCGGGTGTACAGAGGGAGAGTGTGTGCAGAGGGAGCGTGTGTACAGAGAAAGCGTGTGTACAGAGGGAGCGTGTGCACAGAGGGAGCGTGTGTACAGAGGGAGTGTGTGTACAGAGGGAGCGTGTGTACAGAGGGAGCGTGTGTACAGAGGGAGAGTGTGTGCAGAGGGAGCGTGTGTACAGAGGGAGCGTGTGTACAGAGGGAGAGTGTGTGCAGAGGGAGCGTGTGTGCAGAGGGAGCGTGTGTACAGAGGGAGCGTGTGTACAGAGGGAGCGTGTGTACAGATGGAGAGTGTGTACAGAGGGAGCGGGTGTACAGAGGGAGAGTGTGTACAGAGGGAGCGGGTGTACAGAGGGAGCGTGTGTGCAGGGGGAGCTGGTGTACAGAGGGAGCGGGTGTACAGAGGGAGCGTGTGTGCAGGGGGAGCGGGTGTACAGAGGGAGAGTGTGCAGGGGGGAGCGGGTGTACAGAGGGAGAGTGTAAAGAGGGAGCAGGTGTACAGAGGGAGAGTGTGTGCAGGGGGGCGGGTGTACAGAGGGAGCGTGTGTACAGGGGAAGCGGGTGTACAGAGGGAGAGTGTGTGCAGGGGGAGCGGGTGTACAGAGGGAGAGTGTGTGCAGGGGGAGCGGGTGTTCAGAGGGAGAGTGTGTGCAGGGGGAGCGGGTGTGCAGAGGGAGCGGGTGTACAGAGGGAGCGGGTGTACAGAGGGAGCGTGTGTACAGAGGGAGCGGGTGTACAGAGGGAGCGTGAGTACAGAGGGAGCATGTGTGCAGGGGGAGCAGGTGTACAGAGGGAGCGGGTGTACAGAGGGAGCGGGTGTACAGAGGGAGCGGGTGTACAGAGGAGCGTGAGTACAGAGGGAGCGTGTGTGCAGGGGGAGCAGGTGTACAGAGGGAGCGGGTGTACAGAGGGAGCGGGTGTACAGAGGGAGCGTGTGTGCAGGGGGAGCGGGTGTACAGAGGGAGAGTGTGTGCAGGGGGAGCGGGTGTACAGAGGGAGAGTGTGTGCAGGGGGAGCGGGTGTGCAGAGGGAGAGTGTGTGCAGGGGGAGCGGGTGTACAGAGGGAGAGTGTGTGCAGGGGGAGCGGGTGTACAGAGGGAGAGTGTGTACAGAGGGAGCGGGTGTACAGAGGGAGAGTTTGTGCAGGGGGAGCGGGTGTACAGAGGGAGAGTGTGTGCAGGGGGAGCGGGTGTGCAGAGGGATAGTGTGTGCAGGGGGAGCGGGTGTACAGAGGGAGAGTGTGTGCAGGGGGAGCGGGTGTGCAGGGGGAGCGGGTGTACTGAGGGAGCGTGTGTACAGAGGGAGCGTGTGTACAGAGGGAGAGTGTGTGCAGGGGGAGCGGGTGTACGGAGGGAGCGTGTGTACAGAGGGAGCTCACTTCTGGCCTCACATTAATAATGTTTATTTTCAAACTGAATTCTTGCACTGAACTTGCAGTTGATATGATTTGAGAACTGTGTATGTGTGAGTGTGCGTGTGTGTTTGTTATTGTGTGTGTGTGTGTGCGTGTTTGTGTGTGTGTTTGTGTGTGTGTGTATGTGTGTGTGTTTGTGTGTGTGTGTGCACGCCTAAATGTGTAGTTGTGGTTGTGGCTTTAAATAAATTTCATGTAATAATCTGAAGAAAAAAGAAAGCAACAACAGATAAATCAGAAATGACATTTTTTTTTTTCATTTGACTTTTTAGTTGATTGTTTTATTTCGGTAAGTACGCTGCGGAAATGATTTCTGTCACTTCAAAGTCTTGAAGTGTGTATGTCTATATGTGTGTATGTCTGTATGTGCGTATGTCTGTCTGTGTGTATGCCTGTGTGAGGGGTATGACGCGCAGTTGTGCCTGGGAATCATTCTGAATGAAGATTTGACGACTGGCAACTTTTTAAACACAGACATTGATTTGTGTCCAGAGTGTGTTTTCGATTGGACAAAACCTGACTTCACGTTGACCTATTTAATGTTTCAACATGTTTTCCGTCAAGTCAGAAAGAGCACAGCATTCACATTACTCATACATTAGGTGTCCATTTTGAAATCCCCAAAAACTACAAAGAAAGAAATAATTGAAAGTCTCGTTTCATCTTTACACAGTATGCCGCATTACTAACAAACCGTCAAGTTAATGATGTCTGGGTTTTTCTTGTTTTTTTTTCTACTCAGTGCTCGATTTAAGAAAAAAAACCAGTGCCGGGGATGAAAAAAAAAACCTTCTGCAGTACCGGGGAAAAATGTCTATGGTTTCATATTATTAGCTAAAGCAGAGCCGGGAATGACAGTTCTCAGTGCCGGATATTTCCCCAGCGGTAGATCGAGCCCTGCACTTAATGTTACAATAAGTACACAAAATATGGGTGTATATCTATGTATATAGTATTTACCTGTGTACACATTATACCGTATATATTTGTGTAAATGGTATGTAGATTTGCACAAGGTGTGTGTACATGGTGGTGTCTACGTACGTGAAAGGATAAAGTAACTCTCACAAGTGTGTGGAGACCATTTTTTATTAACCAGTTATCTGTCACTTATTTGAGTGGGAGTCGTTTGCAGTACTGGGTTAAAAATCATTTTATTATAAAACTAGCCATGAACGAAAAAATTCGCATTTATTTTTAATCAGTTTACCTGACATTAATTTTATGCTATGACATTTTTATTTTCTCAATATTAGGCCCTTGTTGATTACAAGCCTTACTAGGCATACAGTTATCTTAGTCCGGCCCTGAATGCAGGGGGGGCACAATTCATTGATTATACATGAGCCCATAATGCCGTTAGGTTGGCCTCGTGAAAGTATGAAGTTAAGATCCACGAAACATTCGAATGTGGAAACAGCCTCATCCAATTGACCTTAAAGCTCTTAAAGCTTCTCACTATTTGAGGTGGGCAAATTTTTAAAATCCTGGGATACAATTGGTTCTAAAAATTGACAGAAGGGGCCAGTCCTAATGAGGATTGGTAGTTTGTTTATTAATGGTCGAATGAAGATAAATTGTACATTAAAGACTTCGTAGCAAATGTTATTTTAGCACGGCCGGAACAAACAGTCAAACGTGCCTATACTTGCCAGTTTGTTCGTAGGTTTCCCATTTCTGAAGCACAACTTCTGTACATATCCAATGGAGAGTTGACCACATGTAACAGTGACGTATTAGACAATATTTCTCCACACAACTAAACATTTACATATACTTCGACTAATAAATCACGGCGCCCAATCTCCGTTTATTTATCAACACTTTGTGAACACAAGTCATGAGATCATTGAAGAAAAAAGCCCATTAAAAGGCGTACAATACTAGAAATTTCTAAATCCTAACTCGCTCTTCCAAATAATTTAAGGGTTACATTAGTGTACAATATGAGTGGTAGGATGCCCGGAGAGGTGTGTGTGAAGTCCCTATAATGATGAGATGAAATCTCTTAGAATACTTAGATCATATAAACCACAAATGGGACTGTTTTTATGATCCCCCTTCTTTCATCCCCACCATAGTGCGATGGGCATGGAGGCACCACGGAAGATACAGAGCCATGACCTGAAATATCCATTGGTCCTGACCGGAAATCGAAACAGTGACCCTCAGATCATCACCAGTCGAATGCTTTACAGCACGACCATCCGGGGATATCCTGAAATATCCATTGGTCCTGACCGGAAATCGAACCAGTGACCCTCAGGTCATCATCAGTCGAATGCTTTACCGCACGACCATCCGTCCCTTCGCTAGAGAGTTGTAGATCACTTGACTTTCAACCCGATTGGTCCCGGTTCGATCTTCGGTGAAAACCTTGGGAATTTTTTCAGATGAAATGTGTTAACTCCCCCGAATCTACCCAGCTTTAAATGGGTACCTGACATTATTTGGCTAATAAAGGCGGCTGGGCGTTGTATGCTGAGGTTACAGAAACAAATGAATTGCACCCTTATTCTACCCAGATATTAGGCTAAGAGAACTTTTTTATTAAATTGTACAATATAATATCATACTAGTGGTATGATGGTTAAGATAATTTTTTAAGACTTGGTATTTTTTCTGCTTTTTAATTTGTAAACACTGACTCCTTCAATAACAATATCGGTACCCATCTAACTATCAATATGACTACTTTCATAAATATCTATATCGATACTTTTCTAGGTAATCGACAACTTCATAGATGACGGGCATTGTTACCATCGAAAAGTATCCATATCAACAACATCCACACATTGCCCACTATAGAATGCTATACGTATTTCAAAGAAAGGGTTATGCCGCTGTCACTGGTCTACTATAGCAGTGGTTCCCAAACTTTTTCTCACCACGGACCGGTCAGCGTTTGATAATTTCACCGCGGCCCACTATAAGGAGGGGGGGCGTGGATTATTTTTCGTCCATGGAGAGTCGAACAATCCCCGAGATAAATAAAAAAAGAAATAATTTAATGTTTCTTGGGCGGCCCAGTAACATTGGTTCCACGGACCAGTACCGGTCCGCGGCCCGGGGGTTGGGGACCATCTATACTATTCTATACTATAGAATGTTACATTTATTTCAAAGAAAGGGTTATGCCGCTGTCAGTTGTCTACTGTCTGTTAATGTCCCTGTAAGGATGAGCTATTACAACCTATAAATCACTATGAGACTGTTTGTTTGTATGAACACTCTACCGTACCGATAGTGCAATGGCCATGGAGGAACTCTCATCATGACCTTAAAATCCCTTGGTTCTAGCTGGAGATCGAGCTCGGAACCCTCATGCTGAAAGTCAAGTGCATTACCGCCCAACCGGCCGTCCCCGTAATATATATATATATATATATATAATATATATATATATGTCTGAATCAATGTTTGGCAAAATGCTCATGAAATATTTGAATTAATCCTACGGATTTCATCCAGAAACATTTAAGAAATGTACAAACTGTATTCGCGTTACTAGACAAGATTTATACGAAAATATCGGAGTAAATAACAATATGCAGGGTGTGCGGGGGAGGGGGGGGGGAGGAGGAGATGGGGGTGGATTGAAGATAATGGGATGTAAAGCAGTGGTTCTCTAAATGTTTACATTTGTTAAGGTATTTTAACAATAATATTATTGTAATGAAGTTGTGTTACCATCGAATTAATGTCTTTACTACAAATAAAAAAGAAATAAAAGCGGTGAGTGAATAGTTAAATAGGTTGTTTTTTAATCACGAAGTGTGTTTCAAAATAGCACTCACATACATGTAGACTTAATGTTTGGGCAATGTGGCACTCTAAAATTTAAAGTTAATGTTTGGGCAATGTGGCACTCTAAATTTTAAATTTAATGTTTGGGCAATGTGGCACTCTAAAATTTAAAGTTAATGTTTGGGCAATGTGGCACTCTAAAATTTAAATTTAATGTTTGGGCAATGTGGCACTATAAATTTTAAATTTAATGTTTGGGCAATGTGGCACTCTAAATTTTAAATTTGATGTTTGGGCAATGTGGCACTCTAAAATTTAAAGTTAATGTTTGGGCAATGTGGCACTCTAAAATTTAAATTTAATGTTTGGGCAATGTGGCACTATAAATTTTAAATTTAATGTTTGGGCAATGTGGCACTCTAAAATTTAAAGTTAATGTTTGGGCAATGTGGCACTCTAAATTTTCCAAAAATGTATTATATTATCGACTGCTATTATTACTACCGTTTTCCTTGACATATTTATATATAATGTGATCTTAATAATAAATTATGTTATTCTTCATGTCTTCACTTTATCTTAATACTGCACATGTTGCGTTCAAATTATGCATATGCTTCCTAGATATCATATATCTTCTCACGTACAAATACGTTTTGTGGAAATATATTTAATAAAATGAGTGAAAGTGATTTGAGGGTGTAGGTTTGTTTTTTCTTATTATTACCTTTTTTTTTATTTTATGAAAACCAATGTATCAATTTTTACGGTAATGTTTTTTCTCAAATATTATTCAAGAAAGATAAAATGCGTTGTAATTAATTTTCTTGTATACATAAAAATTCACAACTTAGACATTAATGATAAAAAAAAGTAACAATACATTTTTTTTTTAAATTTATAAAGTACAATAATACAAAATAATTGTTAAACAACTGTTTTTTTTATTTTTATTTTAAATAAAATGTTTTATAATATTGGCTCAAGTACAAACTTTAATTTTATTTCAATAAAAAATTAGATGAATAAAAGTAATCGTAAAATTAATTCTTTGAAACTGCTCTAACAAAGACAATTTTAAACTAATGTCTTCAAATATATATAATTAAACTATTTCTTTGAGTTTAAGTTTTGTAAATACTGTCATAGATCTGCCTTTATATAATGAAACAGCCGTCTTTAAAGTTAGGTGTGACGCATTTATATTTCATGTGGACTGCTGATAATTGAATTAACATTTTTTTAGAATGTTTTGATGATAATTTAAAAAAAAGTTCTTTGTGTAATGTTCTTGATAAAACACATTAACGTAATTTTTCCATAAAGAAAAATATAAATAATGAAGGAATTAATGTTGCTTAATGATATTAATGTTGATTAATGGTATTAATGTTGATTAATGGTATTAATGTTGATTAATGGTATTATTAATGTTGATTGATGGTATTAATGTTGATTGATGGTATTAATGTTGATTAATGGTATTAATGTTGATTAATGGTATCTCATTAGCGTTAAATAAAAATATGACTAATGAGTTTCAACCGAGATAGTCTATTATTTAAATTGCACCTTTCTCTCTCTCTCCCCATCTCTCTCCACCTCTCTCTTCATCTCTCTCTCTCTCCATCTCTCTCTCTCCATCTCTCTTTCTCCATCTCTCTCTCCATCTCTCTCTCCACCTCTCTCCCCATCTCTCTCTCCACCTCTTTCTTCATCTCTCTCTCTCTCTCCATCTCTCTCTCCATCTCTCTCTCCATCTCTTTCTTCATCTCTCTCTCTCCATCTCTCTCTCTCCATCTCTCTCTCCATCTCTCTCTCCATCTCTCTCTCCATCTCTATCTCCACCTCTCTCTCCATCTCTCTCCCCATCTCTCTCTCCACCTCTTTCTTCATCTCTCTCTCTCTCTCCATCTCTCTCTCTCCATTTCTCTCTCTCCACCCCTCTCTCCATCCCTTTCTCTTTCTCCACTCCCCTCTTTCTCTTAATGAGACATTAATCTGTATAATGAGACTAAGTAAACCAGAGCTATATCAGTAATTGATCATACTCTACTATGAAAAACATTAATCAATAAAGCAAAACAAAACGACACCAGACCTCCATGTGGTTCTAATTAAAGTTTTCAGTATTTGTGTTGAATAAGTTGTAAGTGTTGACGGGTACAATGTGGATTGTTTCTACACATAATGTGAAGTAAATTACATTAGGTAATTGACTTAACACAGCAATACTATGGCGGTGTAAAAGTAGCAACGCATATACAGGCATTCATAAGTGTCACTATTTTCCCGCACAACGCCGGGTATATAATTGCTAGTAAAGAATAAATACATTTTTTTTTCAACAATGATAAAAAAACATGCGATAATCCACTTCCGAAAAGTATATCTACAATAAATTATTCTAAGCTGAACTAGGCAGCTATGGATTCAAATATCTTTTGAAAATCATTCTTTTTTCTTAATCTATTTTTTTTTTCGATTTTTTTTAATCTATTTTTTTTTTCGAACAAGGGTTGCAAGCACAATTTATTTTAGAAACACTGAGTTGTAACAACAGATTAACTAAAAAAATAAAGTTTCGGTACAGTTATTTCAATTTTTTTTTAAACGCACCAGCAGCCATGCTTAACGCACCAGCAGCCATGCTTAACGCACCAGCAGCCATGCATAACGAACTTGTGCGCCATTACAACTGAAAATGCGTTTGATAGTATAACGCACCCTTTACTCTGATCGTATGCAGACCCACACTTTTTTCTTCTAACTAAAAATATGACCGACGCGTACATTATATCATTGACTCGTGTAGTCGAAATAATAAATATATTTATTTGGTACAAATCAACGATATTGTTGTTATCATTTGGTAAATATCAATGATGTTGTTGCAATCATTCATCCGCGTCCGTCAGGAGTAGCATCTATTGGTCACTGCCCCAGGCACCATGCCTAATTGGGGACCCCCCCCCTCACAGGATAGGAACGTTTCGACATATTTTGTAGCTTACATTGACGGTTCTAGGGCCCCGCCCATTCAACTCTAATGCATCAGGGGCCACCATGATATGGCATTTTTTTGTGTTTACATGTGAGAATGTTTTTACGTCCCTTATCCATGATATTATTTTTTTGTTTCAGTGGATCTCACATTGGCGTCAGAGACCCTTTGGTGAACCTTAGAGTATTTTGAGTGGGGGGTTGCAGTAGAACAGTGAAGAGACCACTCATTTTTAAATTGTTGTCAACCTGCGATTATCGCCAGGTCTCGACAGTTAATTTAAACATCAACACAAGTTATCTGTAAAAACCGCCATGACAACAAATTGTATTATAAAGAAAAAATGTGAGACACACTGTTTGGTGTATTTATATTGTTCTGACGACAGATGATTGAATCAGGAATATGATCTTCTTAACAATTTGACATGGAATATTCCAACAACTGCACCCCAAGAGAATCAGACCAGCCATTTAAGATTAGATTTCATCATGTACTACTAACATGACGGATGTACCAGTGATCACATGATAAATTCTGTCAGGATGTGACCTCAATTCATCGCTAAGGCAAAGTCGTTTCTACTGAAGAAACATATGTTTGTCGAATTCTTCGCGCGTCCCAATTAAACCCACAAAGGTGGTGGAGTCGCCACTGACGAGACGTTGATGAGGCTTAAACCCGTCACCATGCACTAACGCCATTGAGGGGTCACAGCCACACCGCCACTACTGTAATTAGTAATGGATTCAGTTCAATACTGCATATAATAGCCTCCAGATGTCTTACTAGCCATTGTCCCAACTGTAAAGATTGGTTGAAAAAATATCATTTGAATTATTATTTTGTAAATGTGTTTTAATGGAGTAGTTTATCAGAAAAAAAAGTGTTCTGGGCTATACAGCTTGTTCCGTATTCGGCATACCCTTCCGCTTATAGGAGCCGGATAGTCGAGAGTCTACTGTATTTTGTTATTTTTGTAAACAGCTGCACTCGTATGAACTTGAACAACAGCTCGGATTGAATTTCGAAATAAAATTGTCCACCTGCTGCATCCCAAACATTTTATAACTTCCTGTAAATAAAAAAAAAACAAAACAATGTGAAATCGTCTTCACACCTATATTTCATCCCCTCCTCACACCTATATTTCATCCCCTCCTCACACCTATATTTCATCCCCTCCTCACACCTATATTTCATCCCCTCCTCACACCTATATTTCATCCCCTCCTCACACCTATATTTCATCCCCTCCTCTCAACCTCCCATCCCCCCACCCTCAACACCGTCCAATACTTCGGTCGAGTCATACATACTTAGGTGAGGTTTTGACGTCATCATCGAAGTTCCCCAACGTGAAAAACATCCTGGAAGACACAAAGCCAACCGTAATACGGTGATAGGTAGCAAGTTAGCAAGTATGGGGCAACATGTTGTATGTAGGTGGGACGGCCAACAAGTTGTATGTAGGAGGGACGGGAGACCGACCCCCCCCCCCCACTCTCTATATTTCGTAATTTTAAAGAAAATGAAACTAAAAATAGACATGGGTTCGAACGTGTTGACTGCTCCCCAAAACCCTCTCGACTTTCTACAGTAATTGTTGCGCGGGATTGAAGCTGTGATTGAAGCTGTGATTGAAGCTGTGTTTGGATGAACGATTCAAGTCATCCAGGATACGCTTGATATGTTGGGGAGCTGAAGAGAATGACTACAATTATTGTAGAGCTAAAGTGCAAGCTAAGGGGCGCGTTTTGGTTTTGTTTATCTATTAAATGTTCAAAGATTGTTTGTTGTTGTTGTTGTTGTGTAAGTCACCAAGAGGATATGTCGCGACCTACGGTGTAGCAATCATCGCGTGCAGTGGATTTCAACGTTTTACGCTTTGCGACCCAATATGAGAACTGTTTTGTGTGTACGCTACCCAGCTGTTAAACCTATGCTGAAAAATAAAAGATGCTAAAAGTGTCATTAATATATATATATATATATATATATATATATATATAGAGAGAGAGAGAGAGAGAGAGAGAGATGTCCCTCCCTGCACTTTAAGGAATGTGGCAATTAGAGAAAAAGAATAATGTGATGTCCTTACTTTCATAATGTGATGTGCTTACTTTCATAATGTGATGTACTTACTTTCGTAATGTGATGTCCTTACTTTCATAATGTGATGTACTTACTTTCATAATGTGATGTCCTTACTTTCATAATATGATGTACTTACTTTCATAATGTGATGTCCTTACTTTCAATATGTGATGTCCTTACTTTCATTATGTGATGTACTTACTTTCATAATGTGATGTCCTTACTTTCATAATGTGATGTACTTACTTTCATAATGTGATGTCCCTACTTTCATAATATGATGTACTTACTTTCATAATGTGATGTCCTTACTTTCATAATGTGATGTACTTACTTTCATAATGTGATGTACTTACTTTCATAATGTGATGTACTTACTTTCATAATGTGATGTCCTTACTTTCATAATGTGATGTCCTTACTTTCATAATGTGATGTACTTACTTTCATAATGTGATGTCCTTACTTTCATAATATGATGTACTTACTTTCATAATGTGATGTACTTACTTTCATAATGTGATGTCCTTACTTTCATAATATGATGTACTTACTTTCATAATGTGATGTCCTTACTTTCAATATGTGATGTCCTTACTTTCATAATGTGATTCCTTACTTTCATAATGTGATGTCCTTACTTTCATAATGTAATGTCCTTACTTTCATAATGTGATGTACTTACTTTCATAATGTGATGTCCCTACTTTCATAATATGATGTACTTACTTTCATTATGTGATGTCCTTACTTTCATAATGTGATGTACTTACTTTCATAATGTGATGTACTTACTTTCATAATGTGATGTACTTACTTTCATAATGTGATGTCCTTACTTTCATAATGTGATGTCCTTACTTTCATAATGTGATGTACTTACTTTCAGAATGTGATGTGCTTACTTTCATAATGTGACGTCCTTACTTTCATAATGTGATGTGCTTACTTTCATAATGTGATGTACTTACTTTCGTAATGTGATGTCCTTACTTTCATAATGTGATGTACTTACTTTCATAATGTGATGTACTTACTTTCATTATGTGATGTCCTTACTTTCATAATGTGATGTGCTTACTTTTATAATGTGATGTCCTTACTTTCATGATGTGATTCCCTACTTTCATAATGTGATGTCCTTACTTTCATAATGTGATGTGCTTACTTTCATAATGTGATGTACTTACTTTCGTAATGTGATGTCCTTACTTTCATAATGTGATGTACTTACTTTCATAATGTGATGTCCTTACTTTCATAATGTGATGTCCTTACTTTCATTATGTGATGTACTTACTTTCATAATGTGATGTTCTTACTTTATAATGTGATGTCCTTACATTAATAATGTGATGTCCTTACTTTCATAATGTGATGTCCTTACTTTCATAATATGATGTTCTTACTTTTATAATGTGATGTCCTTACTTTCATAATGTGATGTCCTTACTTTCATAATGTGATGTATTTACTTTCATTATGTGATGTCCTCACTTTCATAATGTGATGTCCTTACTTTCATAATGTGATATACTTACTTTCATAATGTGATGTATTTACTTTCATTATGTGATGTATTTACTTTCATTATGTAATGTACTTACTTTCATAATGTGATATTCTTACTTTCATAATGCGATGTCCTTACTTTCATAATGTGATGTCCTTACTTTCATAATGTGATGTACTTACTTTCATAATGTGATGTCCGTACTTTCATAATATGATGTACTTACTTTCATAATGTGATGTCCTTACTTTCATAATGTGATGTACTTACTTTCATAATGTGATGTGCTTACTTTCATAATGTAATGTATTTACTTTCATAATGTGATGTCCTTACTTTCATAATGTGATGTCCTTACTTTCATAATGTGATGTACTTACTTTCATAATGTGATGTCCTTACTTTCATAATATGATGTACTTACTTTCATAATGTGATGTACTTACTTTCATAATGTGATGTCCTTACTTTCATAATATGATGTACTTACTTTCATAATGTGATGTCCTTACTTTCAATATGTGATGTCCTTACTTTCATAATGTGATTCCTTACTTTCATAATGTGATGTCCTTACTTTCATAATGTAATGTCCTTACTTTCATAATGTGATGTACTTACTTTCATAATGTGATGTCCCTACTTTCATAATATGATGTACTTACTTTCATAATGTGATGTCCTTACTTTCATAATGTGATGTACTTACTTTCATAATGTGATGTACTTACTTTCATAATGTGATGTCCTTACTTTCAATATGTGATGTCCTTACTTTCATAATGTGATTCCTTACTTTCATAATGTGATGTCCTTACTTTCATAATGTAATGTCCTTACTTTCATAATGTGATGTACTTACTTTCATAATGTGATGTCCCTACTTTCATAATATGATGTACTTACTTTCATTATGTGATGTCCTTACTTTCATAATGTGATGTACTTACTTTCATAATGTGATGTACTTACTTTCATAATGTGATGTACTTACTTTCATAATGTGATGTCCTTACTTTCATAATGTGATGTCCTTACTTTCATAATGTGATGTACTTACTTTCAGAATGTGATGTGCTTACTTTCATAATGTGACGTCCTTACTTTCATAATGTGATGTGCTTACTTTCATAATGTGATGTACTTACTTTCGTAATGTGATGTCCTTACTTTCATAATGTGATGTACTTACTTTCATAATGTGATGTACTTACTTTCATTATGTGATGTCCTTACTTTCATAATGTGATGTGCTTACTTTTATAATGTGATGTCCTTACTTTCATGATGTGATTCCCTACTTTCATAATGTGATGTCCTTACTTTCATAATGTGATGTGCTTACTTTCATAATGTGATGTACTTACTTTCGTAATGTGATGTCCTTACTTTCATAATGTGATGTACTTACTTTCATAATGTGATGTCCTTACTTTCATAATGTGATGTCCTTACTTTCATTATGTGATGTACTTACTTTCATAATGTGATGTTCTTACTTTATAATGTGATGTCCTTACATTAATAATGTGATGTCCTTACTTTCATAATGTGATGTCCTTACTTTCATAATATGATGTTCTTACTTTTATAATGTGATGTCCTTACTTTCATAATGTGATGTCCTTACTTTCATAATGTGATGTATTTACTTTCATTATGTGATGTCCTCACTTTCATAATGTGATGTCCTTACTTTCATAATGTGATATACTTACTTTCATAATGTGATGTATTTACTTTCATTATGTGATGTATTTACTTTCATTATGTAATGTACTTACTTTCATAATGTGATATTCTTACTTTCATAATGCGATGTCCTTACTTTCATAATGTGATGTCCTTACTTTCATAATGTGATGTACTTACTTTCATAATGTGATGTCCCTACTTTCATAATATGATGTACTTACTTTCATAATGTGATGTCCTTACTTTCATAATGTGATGTACTTACTTTCATAATGTGATGTGCTTACTTTCATAATGTAATGTATTTACTTTCATAATGTGATGTCCTTACTTTCATAATGTGATGTCCTTACTTTCATAATGTGATGTACTTACTTTCATAATGTGATGTCCTTACTTTCATAATATGATGTACTTACTTTCATAATGTGATGTACTTACTTTCATAATGTGATGTACTTACTTTCATAATGTGATGTACTTACTTTCATAATGTGATGTCCTTACTTTCAATATGTGATGTCCTTACTTTCATAATGTGATTCCTTACTTTCATAATGTGATGTCCTTACTTTCATAATGTAATGTCCTTACTTTCATAATGTGATGTACTTACTTTCATAATGTGATGTCCCTACTTTCATAATATGATGTACTTACTTTCATAATGTGATGTCCTTACTTTCATAATGTGATGTACTTACTTTCATAATGTGATGTACTTACTTTCATAATGTGATGTACTTACTTTCATAATGTGATGTCCTTACTTTCATAATGTGATGTCCTTACTTTCATAATGTGATGTACTTACTTTCAGAATGTGATGTGCTTACTTTCATAATGTGACGTCCTTACTTTCATAATGTGATGTGCTTACTTTCATAATGTGATGTACTTACTTTCGTAATGTGATGTCCTTACTTTCATAATGTGATGTACTTACTTTCATAATGTGATGTACTTACTTTCATTATGTGATGTCCTTACTTTCATAATGTGATGTGCTTACTTTTATAATGTGATGTCCTTACTTTCATGATGTGATTCCCTACTTTCATAATGTGATGTCCTTACTTTCATAATGTGATGTGCTTACTTTCATAATGTGATGTACTTACTTTCGTAATGTGATGTCCTTACTTTCATAATGTGATGTACTTACTTTCATAATGTGATGTCCTTACTTTCATAATGTGATGTCCTTACTTTCATTATGTGATGTACTTACTTTCATAATGTGATGTTCTTACTTTATAATGTGATGTCCTTACATTAATAATGTGATGTCCTTACTTTCATAATGTGATGTCCTTACTTTCATAATATGATGTTCTTACTTTTATAATGTGATGTCCTTACTTTCATAATGTGATGTCCTTACTTTCATAATGTGATGTATTTACTTTCATTATGTGATGTCCTCACTTTCATAATGTGATGTCCTTACTTTCATAATGTGATATACTTACTTTCATAATGTGATGTATTTACTTTCATTATGTGATGTATTTACTTTCATTATGTAATGTACTTACTTTCATAATGTGATATTCTTACTTTCATAATGCGATGTCCTTACTTTCATAATGTGATGTCCTTACTTTTATAATGTGATGTCCTCACTTTCATAATGTAATGTCCTTACTTTCATAATGTGATGTATTTACTTTCATTATGTGATGTCCTTACTTTCGTTATGTGATGTACTTACTTTTATATATAATCTGTTTCAATTGTGTGGTTAGAACAACTCCCAACCGCCTTTACTTCCCCAACTTAGGTCAGGTATCCATTTAAAGCTGGGTGGACTTGTGGGACTGTGAAACACATTTCGCCTGGAAAAATTCCCATGGATCGCACCCAGGACTCTCAGGTCGACAATCGAGTGTCTTACACCACTCGGTCACCAGCCCAAACTCTTGGTATTTTTAGGCGGATATTATATGCCTCTGCATATCCCCAGCATAAATTTTCCCCGTAATCATTTGTGGTACTCGTACCACCGGTTGATAACCGCGACAATAACGTGCTTGGTCAATGTTTTAAAAATTACGAGGTTATTATATTGTTATCAGGGGGGATGTCATCCCTGGTGCATCAACAACAACAACAGTAATAGACGAACATCTCCATGGAAGTTATCTGT
>JAGDYQ010000085.1:720813-785813 GCA_021962125.1 Bulinus truncatus | reverse complement strand
TATTTTTAAAATTTTATAAAAGAAAAAAAAACATTTTAAAAAAACTGTACCCTAGACAATTAATCCGGATTTAATCATGAAATAATACCCAAAAAACATCGATGGGAGCCACAAAGAGCCACATTGGGCCACCATTGCTTTAAGCATTAGCTTCACGCATTAGACGTATAACTTGTGTAGCTTAAAATCTAAACACGTTCGTCACAGCATTGGACATAATGGAAGATGTTGCAATTTTCTCTAACTATACAACGGACATAATGGAAGATGTTATGTGTTCTTTAACTGTACTCAACTTAAAATTTGTAATTTCTGTAATCTAGCCGGTGTCAGCCAGTTAATGTAGCTAGAACTTTGATTTGTTTGTCATGTGATGTCCTATGAAAGTAAACAACAATAAATAGATCCCGACATCAACTCCAGTGGATGTATAATACTATAAGTAGACTACTTACTGTGCTTACAACTTAGTAATGTCTATAAATACAATACTTCAGCACATCTGCATCTAGAATCACTCATTCATTGCTTGCTCTAAACTAATTCAGCCACTGCTACATCTTAATTCATCCACTCAGCCACAACTACCTATAGATTCATCATTACAGTCACATCTACATGTAGATTCATCGTTATAGTGACATCTACCTCTAAATTCATCCATGCAGCTAAATCTACTTTTAGATTCACACAGTTAGCTACATCTACCTGTAGATTCATGAATACAGCCACATTACTTCTAGATTCACACAGTTAGCTACATCTACCTGTAGATTCATTAATACAGCTACATTACTTCTAGATTCACACAGTTAGCTACATGTACCTGTAGATTCATTAATACATCCACATTACTTCTAGATTCACACAGTTAGCTACATCTACCTGTAGATTCATCAATACATCCACATTACTTCTAGATTCACACAGTTAGCTACATCTACCTGTAGATTCATCAATACATCCACGTTACTTCTAGAATCACACAGTTAGCTACATCTACCTGTAGATTCATCAATACATCCACGTTACTTCTAGATTCACACAGTTAGCTACATCTACCTGTAGATTCATCAATACATCCACATTACTTCTAGATTCACACAGTTAGCTACATCTACCTGTAGATTCATCAATACATCCACGTTACTTCTAGATTCACACAGTTAGCTACATCTACCTGTAGATTCATCAATACATCCACGTTACTTCTAGATTTACACAGTTAGCTACATCTACCTGTAGATTCATCAATACATCCACGTTACTTCTAGATTCACACAGTTAGCTACATCTACCTGTAGATTCATCAATACATCCACGTTACTTCTAGATTCACACAGTTAGCTACATCTACCTGTAGATTCATCAATACATCCACGTTACTTCTAGATTCACACAGTTAGCTACATCTACCTGTAGATTCATCAATACATCCACGTTACTTCTAGATTCACACAGTTAGCTAAATCTACCTGTAGATTCATCAATACATCCACGTTACTTCTAGATTCACACAGTTAGCTACATCTACCTGTAGATTCATCAATACATCCACGTTACTTCTAGATTCACACAGTTAGCTACATCTACCTGTAGATTCATCAATACATCCACGTTTATCAATAAATTCCCCCCCTCCCCCTTCTCCACACACATACACTTTTTTTATAGCATTGTTCCCGGACTTGACTTTCTTCAGTTAAAACACGATTTATTTATGTACAAAATAAAAAAAAATGATTCCCGCTAGTCGTACAAGTGTTACGAATCAAGACATAATTTGTTTCCTGTGATGAAGTAAAGGAAGTCGTGCACTATAATTTCACAGTTTGATGACTGGTATTTGTTGTGTACCGATTGATGTAACAAAGTCATTGATGATACAATGTGTATGTATTGGGAGGGGGAGTAGAATTTAAAGTGTATCTCTCTCTCTCTCTCTCGCTCTCTCTCTCACTCTTCCCCCTCTCACTTTATCTAGACAGCAACGTCTATCGATCATCCCCCCTTCCCCCCCTCTCTCTCTCTCATATACACAGAAACAAATTAGAAAAAGAAAACATTATTTGATCGGGAGTGAATTTTAATGTAAAGAGACAGTGGAGAAGAGTGAGAGAGAAAGAAAGAGAAGGGGAGAGAAGAGAGATAGAGAAATATTATAATCCATGTTACATTTACATAATGAGCTACTTAACGAGGATGGAAATAATAAGTTAAGAAAAAAATCTCCTGGCGAAAGACCGGAAGTAGCCGGGAGGGAAAAAAATGAAATCGAGGTCAGTCGGATGAATTTGTAGCCATATTTGATTGCAGGCTGAACGGGAGAGTGTGGGACAGTGTGGAGGAGGGACGAACGTGGTGAAGGGGGGGAGGGAGAGGGGGGGGAGAGTTGGGACTGGTTGAACCAACACAATCCCTCCCCCCCCCTATTCCTGCCTCTCTCTCTCTCTCTCTCTCTCTCTCTCTCTCTCTCTCTCCCTTCCCGTCTCTTCTTTTTTTTTCTGACTCTGGTGGTATTATGCAAAGGTCAAGGACGATATTTTTTTTTCTCTTTCCGGCCCGGTACAATCGGTGGAAAATACACAACGAACAGAATCAAATAAAAAGGTGGTTTTCGGTCAAGGTGATAAATGTCAATGAATGACAACGCGACATCTGGCCGAAATGTACTTTAAAGTAGCTGGGCGCCGTGACAACCCCCCCCCTTTCATTGTTATATCACAGTGTGCTGGGCGTGTCGTCGTCACCATTACACTGGCAATACTCACGGTACATGGAGACAGCCAGGTAATCACGGGGCCCTTAATGATAATTTGGGCCTTTCCCTTCGGCTTCCAAGTCATTTTAGAGAATACTTTGGAATCAGACGGGACCCTGGCATCTACTCATGTTGCCTCTCTCTCCTTGCGGTGGGCCAACTGGGCCCCTGGCATCTACTCATGTTGTCGCGCTCCTTGCGGTGGTCCTGCAGGGCCCCTGGCATCTACTCATGTTGCCTCTCTCCTTGTGGTGGTCCTGTAGGGTCCCTGGCATCTACTCATGTCGCCTCTCTCCTTAAGGTGGGCCCATGGCAGATACTCATGTTGCCTCTCTCCTTGAGGTGGGCCTCTCAAAGTGAAAACAGAATGGCTATGATATCAAGTTTCTGAGATGGCAGCAGGGAGGGCGGTATGGGGCGGGCGGGCAATGGAGGTGTAGGGGCATTCTCAGTTTTCCCTGATGTTTGAAATAATTCTGGACAAGTTAAGACGTATACTGTATACTAGTATATACGTCACGTATTGTATTCCAGCATGAATAAAGTCAGTTTGTATCATCAAATACATTTCTGTCCCACCCACCCACCCCTCCCCCCCAACCATTTTATTTTTTTCAAAGTGATTGTCATGTCAGGGATAATGACATTTATGACTTCAGTTTATGTGAGAAGCAATTTTATAGTTTCAAGGACATAAAGAAATCTTCTAAGATTGGATTACAAAAATAAATTATCATGATTCCAAAGTCCTTGAGTCCCCCACCACCCATCTGTTGATATTTGTTTCGTTACGTAAGTCATTTTACTTTTGTCCTTTGTTGTTTTTGTATGTCCTGGCTTATCAATAGAAATTATATTGAAACAAGGGATTATGTATCTATCTAAACTCATTTAAGAATACTCGTATTACTTCTCATATCATGTATGTTAATAGTTTGTACATTCTGAATAACTGACAGCTTAAATAATCAAAATCAATATTAGATGAAAATGCAATAAAATATTGAAAAGACGGCTTCTGTTTATGGCCACTATAAATATGTTTATTTTTATTATAAATCTGTATATGGTCACTATAAATCTGCGTATGAACAATATAAATCTGTGTATGGCCACTATAAATCTGCGTATGGCCACTATAAATCTGCGTATGGCCACTATAAATCTGTGTATGGCCACTATAAATCTGCGTATGAACAATATAAATCTGTGTATGGCCACTATAAATCTGCGTATGGCCACTATAAATCTGTGTATGGCCACTATAAATCTGTGTATGGCCACTATAAACCTGCGTAGGGCCACTATAAATCAGTTTATGGCCACAGTAACTCGTTGTATGGCCACTATCAGTCTATAAATGCTTCCCAACCCTCTCCCATCTGTAATGTTGAGTCATGGCTGAGATTAATTACGTCAGAAGAATTAGTATTACCAATTCTAAACACCAGCACACTTAGTACTTAGTATATTATCTACCTGTTGGAAGTTTATGTATTTTTGTAACCACAGAGATTTTATTTCTTTTTTTTTTTTGAATCTTCACTGAACCTGTTTAACGTATTTACACTGTATGGATGTAATGTATATACAAAGTTATGTTTTATACTATTTCTTAAGGGCGTTCTATTTTTAGGAAAATTAAAAGTATCAATGCCATCTGTCACTATTGTGTTGCCAGTGACAATGTTAACGGCCTGTCTTTTGACGCTAATGTACTTAACCACAGATAATCATTTATTTTGATGTTTGGTTAGTGGGTAGAGCTAAATGTCCAGATGCACTTGTCGCTGATTTAATGCCAGACAATCGCTCAGTCCGTCATAGTCTTCATGTGAATGACCCGTGTTGTCTGGCTTGACTGAGGCTTGACTTACTCTCGGGTTCAATGTGTTTAAATAATTTAATATGCAACTGTCTTAAGTTTTGGATATTAGGTCCTTAGGGCCAGTAAAATGGGAACCAGGGATGCATTAGGTTTAGGGCAGTAAGATGGGAACCAGGAATACGTTAGGTTTAGGGCCAGTAAGATGGGAACCAGGGATACATTAGGTTTAGGGCCAGTAAGATGGGAACCAGGGATACATTAGGTTTAGGGCCAGTAAGATGGGAACCAGGTATACGTTAGGTTTAGGGCCAGTAAGATGGGAACCAGGGATGCATTAGGTTTAGGGCCAGTAAGATGGGAACCAGGGATACATTAGGTTTAGGGCCAGTAAGATGGGAACCAGGGATACATTAGGTTTAGGGCCAGTAAGATGGGAACCAGGTATACGTTAGGTTTAGGGCCAGTAAGATGGGAACCAGGGATACGTTAGGTTTAGGGCCAGTAAGATGGGAACCAGGGATACATTAGGTTTAGGGCCAGTAAGATGGGAACCAGGGATACGTTAGGTTTAGGGCCAGTAAGATGGGAACCAGGGATACATTAGGTTTAGGGCCAGTAAGATGGGAACCAGGGATACATTAGGTTTAGGGCCAGTAAGATGGGAACCAAGGATACATTAGGTTTAGGGCCAGTAAGATGGAAACCAGCAACCGAGATATGCGCATGGATAGGCAAACTTGCCGACCGCTTGAAGCTGAAGTGGCCCCATTATCAATCAAGTCGTATTAAATTTCATGATGAGAGAGACTCGAACGATGGCATTGTCTACGGACACCAAACACCTCTGGAAATATTTTCTCTAAATAAACAAGAACACCTAAGTGCTCAAGTTTTTGTTGTACGTTGGGTTTTGGATTAAAGCAAGATGTTCTTCTTGATCATCGTGGTGAGAGATTAGTTAAGTGATCTGAGCTACAAAAAAAAACCTAGAGATATCAAGTTCAATTTAAAAAAAACCCAGAGGTACCAAGTTCAACTCAAAAAGAAAACCTAGAGATACCAAGTTCAATTTAAAAAAAAAAACCCAGAGGTACCAAGTTCAACTAAAAAAAAGATGCTTCTCGACAATAACACTTTTAATAATGCTCTCCAGGCCCGTAGCGTGCGGGGGGGGGGGGGCTCTATTTATTTGCTCTACTTAGTAAAATGTAAAACCTGCCCCCTGCTACTGCCTGGCCCCTGCTGTAGAATGCCTGGCCCCTGCTGTAAAATGGTCACGCTACGGGGCTGATGCTCTCTATATGGCATCTGGCAAATATGCACTCTCTGAGGGAGTGATGTTTCTAAGCATGCAATAAGCGCTTTCCCTTATACCATACAATTGACCAAAATAATATATGTACACCAATGGTAACACTTCACAATGTTATCACTATGTCTATATTTCTCTCAGGGCTAAATCTGAATGATTCATATTGTTGATTGTAGTCAACAATGAGACAGAATTCATTCTTCATTGTTTATATTGAAGTAGTATGATCCAGTGGAAAGAAGAAAAAAAAAACAGAACAAGACCAGTGCAATCACTGGCCAGTACCAATTGTCCGTGAGTAATTTGACACGTACTTCCGGTTAGGGTCACGCTGTACCGCTGTCAGATGACCTTTCACTCAACGGCACCTACGTTTCGACTTCCTGGCATTTAGTGTGGGAAATGGAACGAGTGGCTTGGAGCGACGCAACGCATACACACCAGGGGCCACATACAAGTGAAGAATGGAGTCTAGTGAATGTACTATACACTAGTCACAACTATACATATACACGCACACACATGAGTACATACATACATACATACAAACAAGTATACATACATATATACATACTTACATATATACAAACATACATACATACATACATACATACAAACAAGTATGCATACATACATACATACTTACATACATACATACATACAAACAAGTATGCATACATATATACATACTTACATACATACATACATACATACACACATACATACATACAAACATAAATACATACATACATACATACATACATACATACATACATACATACATACATGCAAAACATAAATACATGCATACATACATACATACCTACAAACAAGTATGCATACATATATACATACATATATACAATGTTCTTGTGAACTATTTATAGTTATATATTTATATATTAGGCACTGACATATAATGTCTGGACTTGTAAAGGGCCCGATATCTCAAATAGCTTAGGGCCTTATCAATTCTAAATACGGCCCTGTACATACATACGCATGTGTTAGTAACATTTCTCATTAGCCTGTCGCATGCTTTAAACTTGGAATGGAGAAAAAACAAAAAGTAATTTGTAGCACACATTTTATCGTTCTGTTGTTTGGTTTGAAACACAACACACTAATTATCTGCAGTACACCAGAACTTATTTTTAACTATATAAAAGTAGGTTATTTTAGGTTTCGGGCAGATACGATTTTTTCATGATTGTATTTTAAACTGAAATACTGTTGTATTAATTCTTAACTTTCGATTTAACGCAGAACCCAAATCGCTATTATTTATATAGATTTGCAAATGTAACATTGTACCGTTTCATTCTGATTTGGAAAAGTGCTCGAGTGAATTTAGTCATTTTATTAACATTTGTCTGTCTCTGAATTCTGAGTACTGTAAGATGACGTGAATAGCTAAATGGGTGACTTTTTGTTTTACTATTCTTTTGAAATAAAAAAAAAATTTACAATATTTATTTTAAATTTATGTTTTTATTTCTCGACCTCACTTTTTGAGCTGTTATAATTGAGTTCTAAGTCAAACTTATGTTTGAACAACACAGTTTACTTATGTTGGAACAACACAGTTTACTTGAATATAATAACTTGGTGATATTTCTCTTATCCAGTTCAGAAAATATGTCGTCAAGTATTTTCTAAATTCAAACACTGGGCAACAAAAAAAGTTCATTTTATTTATAATTGCTTTGCTTTCTTCCAATAAAATTAGCTGATGCTAAGGTAACAAAAATAAAACCCTCCTATTTTATTCCTTATCATATTAGAGTCGCTTCAATCATCCAATAACTTGTGGTTATTCCTAAAGAACGTGACATATTTTTACTCTGCAAAGACACGATGTGCTCCAGCTGCCATGGAAACGATAAAAATCGCGATGTAAAAAATTACCATAGCTTCCGTTGTAATTGAGATTATTCAGCTTCGTTTTAATATATTTTATTTATCTTAAAAAGAACTGGCTTTTCCACGCTTTTAACATTATGATAGCTTGGATAGAGATACATTTTTTACTTAGTCAAAAAGTATTTTCAGGGGATACATTTTTTACTTAGTCAAAAAGTATTTTCAGGGACTCTTGACAGAGATACATTGTTGAACCCGATGCCAAATAACATTTCGAGGCCCTAATAACAAAAAATGCGTTCATTGTTCTCTGTTATCTAATATTGTGCCCTAAATAACCTTTGAAACCAGAACCCTTTGATCCCCCAACTGTTAAGTCACTTTAGGTTCATGCACAATAAAGCTCTGACATGAGGCTCCAGTAGCTACTGTGGGTGAGGGCAGTGTCGCCGAGAGGGGGGGGGGCAAATGCCCAGAGGCTCGGCGAGTTTTAGGGGCCTGGACTGAGATGGCCAATAAACTTTTGAAAATATTATTATCGGCAAAGGGGGCCCGAAATTTCTGTCGGTGGGCCTCGGTGAGGGTGGAGAGAAAGGGGTGAGGCTATTCAGCCACCTAATTTGGATATCCATAACCACGGCTAAGTATTTACTCAATTAAAAAAAACCCACAGTAAATGTGTGCAGTTTAGTCCATTCGGGATGATGCAGTGATCATGGCACGGGATTGGTCATCACGTGATCAATGTCACGTGACAATGATGTTGATATTTGACGACTAATGAGTCTGACACAAATATGGCCGCAGTAGTAAAGTGCATGATGGCAGCAGCTCGTGACCTTTCAATAAAGTTTTGTTTCATTTCCTTTTTTTTTTGTTCATGCAATTAGTTATACGAGCATCTGCTTTCAACGGGTATCATGATACATGTATCACCACTATCTCACTTTTGTCAATTTATTCTGGGTGATTCTAATTGGATGTGAGTTTAATGTAATATTAAAATATGTTGAGAAGCAATCAAATAAAAAATATTTCATTTTTCGTCTTGAGTAACTTTGTGATTTATCTCTTACTGTCTGATACGTCAGATGTCAGTGGCACAGCTTCCCGGGCTTTAAACGTAAATCAGTTAATGGACCACTATTTCCCAACTATTAAATACAAATCAGCGTATGGACCACTGTTTCCCAACTATCAAATACAAATCAACGTATAGACCACTGTTTCCCAACTATTAAATACAAATCAGCGTATAGACCACTGTTTCCCAACTATTAAATACAAATCAGCGTATGGACAACTGTTTCCCAATTATTAAATACAAATCAGCGTATAGACCACTGTTTCCCAACTATTAAATACAAATCAGCGTATGGACAACTGTTTCCCAATTATTAAATACAAATCAGCGTATAGACCACTGTTTCCCATTTTAAACTACTTTTGTACTCATACTCTTGCAATTAAAAAAATAAAGTGTGTACTTGTAAGTGTAATCGTACTCGATATTTGGGTACTTGTACTCGAGCTTGCAAGGTCAGTACTTGGAACATCTCTGTCTCTTAGCAACACATGCATGCCTACATAAAATAATTTAAATCGTTTGGGTCACTGACTTTTTGCTATATACTTATTGAGTCTTTGAAAATTTAACAAGCATAGACTATTTCAGTAAGGTGAATATTCTTAGGAATATGGATTCCTATTATTTGCGGGATGAGCAATTCGAAATAAATATATTTAATTTAATCGAATCTACATGAAGTCCAAAATTTTAATACATTCCGTTTGATGTAGTTATCTATCGAAATCGGGATGAATCGTTTCAGAATTGGAAGTTTCGATACCTACAATGACCGCATAGAATCGGAATCAAATAATAATTTGGTATAAGTGAATTGTGGTTAAATTCGGCACTTTGAATTCTATGCGGCTCCAAAATTAGCCAGTTAGTTAATTACTTTGCTCACGATTTAGTTATAAATTGACTTTGGTGCAGCCCTATGAAGTAATTTTTTATTTTTATTTTTGAAAAGACAGTGCTTTTTTATGAATAAATAAGATTACTTCAATCAAATTTACTATTTTAAGATGCCATATCGATAGAATAAAGAAAAGTTACAAATAATATATAAAGTAATATTTTCGATTAAATATGCGTTAATTTGTTAATTTGCGATACAATTTTTAATTATGCGTTAATTTCGATTATTTTTTTTAATCGAGCAGCAGTTCTACTTTTATTCTTTTGTTTTTCCTAATCTACAGGTGTGCGTGCAATTTGCATGTGTGCGTGCATATAGGTCTATATGTAAATGAGGGTCATTGTCTGTTCGTCTCTACCAGTGTGTTTGTGAATGTCGTGGACAGTAATTGTATTGTGAAGATTAGTGTATCTTCCATGGCTTAGTTTAAAAAAAAAAAAACTGTGTTCTTGTTATTAAATTATAAATAAACCGTTGGTCGTATTCATCTTTTAATTGTGCGGTCTCCCCCGAGCGATCAATGACGGCAAGGTGAAGGACGCAAACAAAAAAAAAGGTCAACACGGTGTTTGGCTACAAACTATCAAGTTGGAATTACTATTTTTAGCTTGACATAAACAAAGGGAGATCACTATGATCTTCAAGAGTATTTTCTAAATCTTCATTGATTCGAATCGCCAACAGCCTTCATAATATATTTTTTGAATATAGCCCAGTACATAGGCGTTCCGGTGTTTTTTGTGCGCTCTGGCTCTCCATAAAAAATGAGAGGGGGGGGGGACACTGAACATCATCAAAGACCCTCTGGGCAAACCGATGTACTGGGACCCCTGATGACAACAACATTCAATAATCAAAATGAAAAATCGCCAATGGCATTACTCTTGAGCATGCGTAACAACGACATTGGTAAACACATGTGTAAATATGTGCTATCCATCACTGACAGCTGTCACTCGACAAGTGAATCGCATAATGTATTCACAAACCTCTAAATAAAAAAATAAAAAAAATATCTAATTTGAAAGCATCTTTGAAAGAAATGTGCACTGCGTTTCACTTTCATTATCTACTAACTTGTCACATATTTTTTAGATGGATGATGAGGAGTCGATGGTCCCCACTCTGCCCATGGAGACACCACGGGAGACATTGAGGTAACTTTCACCATGACCTGAAAGAATTCCCTGGAGATTGACATAAGATAACTTTATCACACGACCATCCGTCCCCCCGATGGTGAGGAATGAAGCACCGTATGCAACATGGGATTTGATAACACTGGTAAACAGTGAATTCATTGCCAGTGATATTTGAATCATTTTATACAAAGTCAACTATGCTGATTTAGAATATATAAATGCTTTTGCTAGATTGGCTCTATTTTACGAGATAATTAAAATTAATTAGATAATGTATGCACCGTGTTTGGAATTTGTCAAGAATTGCATGAAGTATAATAGTATACTAACTAATAGTAGTGAAACTTTAAATAGTCATGCAGAAATTTGTTCAAAAATATGTGTAATAGTGTTATAGAAGAAAACATTTTCACTTGAAAAACTAATTATGTCTAATTAATTAATTAATTAATTAATATGTTAATTGTCTATGGTAATGCATTAGCAAATCGCTGTTTGCTCGACTTCCTTTTGTAAGCGTCGTTGGTGCAATTGCGTTGGAGGCTCCAACAGTAGTCAGCCATCATATGTATGTCCCATCTTCCTTGATATCTCTCCTCCATCACCCTCATATCCTGATGGAACCTCTCGCCTTGTTCCTCACTGAAGTCCCCAAGGTTACCTGGAAATGTGTCTAAATGACTGTGCAGGTAATGTACCTTGATGCTCATATTTGTTACACTGTTTCTGAAGTTAGCTAGCACATCTTGCACCAGTTCTTCGTAATTCTCTGCTCTGTTATTACCTAAGAAGATCCTGACAACTGAAACAAAACTGTTCCATGAAGAAGCTTCAAGGTGATTTCGATCGTTGATGAGTTTCCGAATCTGAGGACCGTAAAAAATCCCAGCTTTCAGCCTCTCCATGCTCAATCCGGGGAATGATCTGCAAATATACTTGAAGCAATTGCCAGATTTGTCCAAAGCCTTAACAAATTGTTTCATTAAACCTAATTTGATATGAAGCGGTGAGAGAATGATCTTATTTTTGTCAACCAGTGGCTTGTTGATGATATTTTCTTTACCTACAGTCATGGTTTCCCTTGCAGGCCATGCCACTCTTGTCCAATGATCTTGCCTTGCCCTGCTTTCCCAAAGGCACATGAAGCATGAGTATTTTGTGTTTCCTGACTGCTACCCAAGCAAGAAGTTTACCATTTTTAGATCAACATAAATTGACCACTGATGCTCATAATAACGGACTTTCTGCAATACTGTTTTGCTATTCTCATACTCTTCTTTAAGTGTTGTTGAGTGAGCAATGGGAAGAGATGCATAACGGTTACCATTGTGTAACAGAACGCATTTCAAGCTTCTGATGGAACTGTCTATAAAAAATCGCCAGTCTTCGGAATGGTAGTCTTGTAGTCCCATTTGGAGCAGAAGTCCAGGGATGTCATTACAGTAAGCAAGATCTTCCTCTTGGCTGAAATATGGAAGAAGAAACTCTTCCCTTTTCAGATAAAATGTTATTTTAACTTCTGGTTTGAGAAAATTTCTTTCATTGAGCCTGGACGCTAAAAGCTTATATGCTTGCTTGGACAGATTTAGGTCTCGTATTAGGTCATTGAATTCTTCTTGGCTGAATGGTTGAGGTGTTGAAGAATTTCCTTCATAACCGCTTCCACTGTTTTCACCTGCCAAAAACTCCAGATCTTGCCCTTCGTCGGGGTCTGATGGTGAAAGCTCTAATAATCCAGTAAACACTGGTTTAGGAACTTCACTGCTACGAGGAATTGGTCTCCTTGCAGATTCAAGATCAGGATAATCCCACTTAGGTTTCTTGTGGCGATTGAAGCCTTTAACATTCACAATACAAAAAATAACAATCACCAAAATGGTCTTTCGGCTCTCGCTATACCATTGGTGCACCGAAACTTAGACTTTTCTTCTCACCATTTGTCCACTGCCGTAGGCTCTCCACACAATTTTTGCAGACCTTATGGGGAACCCAAGACATGTCTTGGTCTCCCAGCTTCACACCGAAATAAGCCAAATATGCCTGCTGCACAAAGTCGGTTATATTTCTTCTTTGCTTTTCAATCATGTATTGTCCAGAGATGTAACAGAATACATTCTGATTATTTTTGCAGCATCTTCGTGATGAACTCATGATGTCTTTAGAAAGCAGAGATAATATAGAAAAAAAAACCAAGTTATAACTTGGTATAGTTTAATTAAACAACAGACACCAAACCTATTGCATTTGTTTTACACAAAGGGTACAATCATATTTTCAAGGGTGTCCAATATCTCAGAAACTAGAGCCAATTCAGCAAAAGCAGTGGCAGTTTTGAAATCAGCACCCATGAATTGCTATAAATTCATTCAAACATTCTTGGCAATTCAGAATTTTTTTTTGTTGGGCTGTGTAATCATCTTGTATTACTAGGCTGGTTGAGCCAGTGACATTGTTTATAAAGAACATTGACAATTGGACATTTTTTTTATTGAAAACTACGTTTCCTTCATAATTAGATCGTAAATGATCCATTGTTATTAATGGTTATAGAAATCCAAGGTTAAACAAAGTATGGTCTTGTTTTTTAGCGCATTTTCTAGAAGTCGAATGCGCTATTGTTTCCGTTTTGTCCGTCTGTCATCACCCTAGATCTCAGCAACCATAAGTCCTAGACCCATGATGTAGGCTATATACTTTTTTTGTAGGTCTTGGCCTGCCATTCCTGCATCGAAAGTCCATTTCGCGATCTGTCCTCTGAGGGCTGGGCATCAGTGTTTCTTAGGGTACCGCTTTTTACTATATAAGCTATATTAATAATTGTGACATTTTCATGGCCTCATTCTACACCTTATACGCTGTGGTGGCGCACCAAATGTGTGGATTATTGAACGAAAGTCTGAATTTATGAACATTTCCGAAATTTCCAAATATTTACTGAAAGCTAACATACGTACTGATACATAAAACGAAAATGCGCTAACACGTCCTGTGTCCAGAATGGAACAGGCTTAAGATGCTGTGTTTTTTTTTTTTAAAGAAATATATTTTTCCTATTAATTAGTATAAGAAACGCTATGGTATCTCTATTAATGTTGAACAAGTTGTGTTATTTAAAATAAAATTAAAAAAATCTGATACTTTGACATGTCTTATAGTCTCAATTATAATATTTACTTTTGATTTGTGGACTATTGACGTGATATGGCTGATTTAAAATCAAATGACCTATCTATGATTACCGTCTTCCGAACATTAGGCTGATGTTTGTAAGTTATCATATGATTGGTGGAGACGGCCTAAATTATGCATTGTGAACTATGATCTTTTCACTTCATTTAAGCTGCATTCGAGAGTATACTTCAGACCAAATATTGCTGAAAATACACATCAAAGCAGTGTCTGTTCTGGCTACACCCCTGCGGAAGAGGGGGAAAGTACAAGTAGATGTTTTGAGAGTAATATAATTACAGCGGGGGCACTTTGTTTATGTCTCAGAGACGTTCATTCAATAACTTTAAATCCACGTTACGTCATTCTTCCTAGCCCCGCCTACACTGATTAAGACAAAGATTGTTGCTGTACTTGTTGGTGTGTTTGGTCACAGCAGTTTGAATAGATTTAAATAAATTGCGTTGCCTTGGCTGAACAGGTCAAAATAGTTACTTATGCTTAAGTAGCACTGGCGACCTAATGCATCGTTGAGTTTTGTGCTTCTCACCATAAGCCAATAGAATTGTTTTAAATCATGCAGCTATCCCACTTCAACATCCAATATACCAACACCCTCTTATACATTTCCATATCCATACACCAACACACTCTTATACCCTTCAACATCCTCTTATACATTTTATTTACAAAGCCCCTTACACATGTTATGTGCCACCCCCACCCCATCCAACCCATATCTCTTATAATGACACCCACTTGAAAATTTCATAAACCAACCAACTTACACGTCCTGTGTACCAACCCACTTACACGTCCTGTGTACCAACCTACTTACACGTCCTGTGTACCAACCCACTTACACGTCCTCTGTACCAACCCACTTACACGTCCTGTGTACCAACCCACTAAAACGTCTGGGTACCAACCCACTTACACGCCCTATGTGTCCAATTACATTCCTATGTATCAACCCCCTTACACGCCCTGTGTACCAACCCACTTACACTCCTGTGTACCAACCCATTTACACGTCCTGTGTTTCAACCCACTTCCTCTGTACCAACCCACTTACACGTCCTCTTTACCAACCCACTTACACTCCTGTGTACCAACCCACTTACATATCCTGTGTACCAACCCACTTACATATCCTGTGTACCAACCCACTTACACTCCTGTGTACCAACCCACTTACACTCATGTGTACCAACCCACTTAATATCCTGTGCACCAACCCACTTACACTCCTGTGTACCAACCCACTTACACTCCTGTGTACCAACCCACTTACATATCCTGTGTACCAACCCACTTACACTCCTGTGTACCAACCCCTTTACACTCTTGTGTACCCACCACCTACTTTCATATTCCACATAACAAACACCTACTTACACATGCCATGATTAAACCACCAACTTGCTTAACTCATGTAACAAACCACCCTCTTACATATCTCATGTACTATCCACTAACTTATCTTAGTACCATCAACCATCTCATGTATCTCTTGTAGCAACCATCCACTTACCTCATCTGCCAACCTCCACGAAAAAATTTCATGTATCAACCACCCACTGACACATCTCATTTATCAATTTACCTTACAAGTCTCATGTATAAACCCATCTTACACACCTAACTTAGCAACAAACCTGATGAATCAACCCTACTTACACCAAACCTGCCATTTCATCTAGATAATTACATTTCACTAATTTTGTTACACATTACCCAGTGTTGTTTATTATTCAATAGTTAATTAAGTTTCTAGTATATGTTTATAGGTAAGATTCTTCAGTCATCAAGTTGTTTTATTTCATTCTTCTGTTTAATCACCAGTAAGATTAGTTTAAATTTCACAAAAAAAAATCCTACATGACCTACATAACAACTGGAATGTCAGTCAGCACAGGAGAGCTTGACACAGGCCAGGATGTTTAATAAATGTGTCATATATATACAGGAACACTTGAAGAATGTGTTAAAGTTGTATGTGTTTCTATGATAAACTGTGGTGTAGGGGACACACTTTTGAAAGAAGAAACCAGTAAATGAAGTCATGAAATACCAAGATACACTCAAGTACAGGATATAATCATTCAACTAATATAAAACAAGACACATCTATTAGTAATATAAAATATAATTAGTAATATAAAAATGAAACAAAGTAAGTATTTATGAGTCAAACAGTAGAGGTACAAAATATTTTCAGTACTGCTGTTGTTTATTTAAAGGCATATTCAATATAAAACATAGTTATGAGGTATGATAAAAACTGGTTTGCCTATGTACAAACATAAAAAAAAAGGTCACCTATTGACTCTGAACCATAAATCAAATTATCAAGATTTCTTTCAAATCTGCAATATGTTAAGCCAAATATACAGAAAACAAAAAAGATGGATAAAATCTGAAAGCTTTCTTGTTGTATTCTTTTTGTTATCAAACATGAATGCAACATTTTGGAAGCCCAGCTAAAATGAATTTTATTTTAAACTCAAGTGACAAAATATGAAATCTATCTTTGGTCAAATCAAACAAGAGAGCTGTATGATATAAATTATTCTAATGGTAAGTGACTTGATGTTATAACTCTTCAGATGAGGAAGCCAATAAGAGGAGATGAGGACTGGACAAAGGCACAATCTAAATGTCTTAAATGTTCATCTAATAAGCGTAACAATTCTTTTAAGCCGAACTACAACTATGATAAATTCCAAGAAAAAAAAATGATTTATAAAAACGAACTAGCTAAAAATATGGCTGGTGTTTTATAAAAATAAAAGCTATAAAAATTATTATTATTTTTTTTTTTTTTACAAAATTACAAATTATTGGCTGTTATATAAAAAAACAAAACAACAACAAAAAGTAACACCTTTCCCCTGGAGCAAACAGCTGTTTCCAGGTGTGACTAGAACTCCAGGGGGTCTAGGAGATACCTTTTGACAAATTTGGTACATTTCACTGTACTCATTGGGGTAGAACAATATCCACTGACTTTTAGCATCTAACTGTCATATGTATGTTGCTAATGTGGAAATGGGCAGGGGGGGGGGAAACAAACATTGAGAGGTGACTCAACAAGAAATTGAAAAAAAAAAATGATTCAGCCATGCAGTCTTCTGCTGTATGTTATAGAATGTGTCAACATAATGTGGGCGATGAATGAGGTCACTAAAGTGAAATAATGTCATGATAACTGGCAGTGAACCTAGCTAAATGGTTTATGATGTTTTCATGTGCTTTGATTATTATACTTTCTTTTTACATGGCCATATAAGACATGATACAGCAGACACAAACAATCTCTATGTACAATACTAATAGAACAATTCAAGGTGGATGCCTTGTTTCGCTATAAAAAGTTTTTTTGTTTTTCTTTCAAGTTACAACAAACTAGTTTTGTAATTATTTGGCATTGACCAAAAGAGGAACCAATAGAGCTGTATTAAAAAAGGGGGAAAAGGGGGAGTGGGTGTGGCTATCAGAGGAACAGGGAATATTAACATGGGCTGTTGTCAAAAAATTTGTAATTTAAAAAAATAAAAATTTAACACAAGGCAATAGAATCACAGGTTCATATAAGAATAATTCCAAAACAAATGTTCTGTACATAACACGAGAGGAAATAAATGTTATTTCTCTGACATTAAGTATAAAATAAAAAAAAAAAAAAAAAGAACATGGCACTGATATGTGGCAGATTATCTGACAGTAATCAGCTCTTACACCCATACACACGGGCGAGTTTGTTCATGAGCTCAGTTTAGTTTCTATTTACTTTACACACACTCTTGTTATATATACAAAAAATTTTTTTTTACATGTTTGACATCTACCACATATTTAAGTCTCAACAAACATAAAATTGATTTATCCATAGAGCTGCCATCAGAAGAAATTTGGGCTATTCAAATTGTGTACAGTAACAAAGTAATCAAACGCGGTCTTCTCCTTCTATTCTTCTAACATTATCAAATGAAAGACATTTTCAAAGTCACAAAAAGTGCATTCTTCAGTCATAAGATTTGTGCCCATTCATTCTCTTTACAAAAACAACCATTTATTAATCACAGACACACTTCTGAAAACAATCATCATAATATGAACATCTATACTAGCAAAAAGGATAAAAATAAAATAAAAAGTTTTTTTGCGCGAGAACCGCATGCCCTAATTGGTTTTAGCTCACAGTATTAGGGAAGCCCATTAACTGTTAAGTGTGGCTCAATAGAACAATAACAAGTTCATATATTAACATCGCATTGAAGTAACAATTCAAATTTTTTAAAAAAAGTGTACTAATAAAAAAAAACCTTTCAAATATTCAAAATGAATACTTAATATGTTCTTTTTTTCATTAATAACAAGATCACAGAATGCAATACAATGCAAGGGAGAATTAATGATTTTTTTGTAATAACAATGAATAGTGGAAGAATTAAGAAACAACTTTGAATATTTCTAACGACATAAACTTTCACTCTTTCTGTAGATATATACATAAAATATAATATCTAGTTTGTTCAACAATAACAAAATTTTACAAAAATGTCTTTATAATTGCTGCTTTTTGTCAGGATTCTATAATAAAACTAATACCTGCTAATTTTATTACAACTCTCCATCAAATAGGGCTGCAGTTGCTACTTGTTGGACTCAGTTTTTCACAGTCGCTTGTTAAACTCTCATCACAAGAATCATTTGATCTCTCGTTATTTAAATCTTTTTCAAAGTCTAACAACTGTCCCATAAATGTGAAATTAGGGGAAATGTTGGGCTTGCAGTTCTTCACATGGTCGTAAGCCTCGTTTAAGGTCATGTTGGCCCTACTCATCAAGTAAGCAACTGTCACTGTAACTGACCGACTGATTCCAGCCAAACAGTGGACAAGTACACCTTTCTGATTGTTTCTAGCTTCATCTAAAAGAGAAAAATAAAAGAACATGAAACATTAATTTTTTTTTATTTTGGAATAAAAGTTCTGCATGATTAACATTTACACAAAATATTTTAACAATTATCATGCATGAAAAAAATCACTAACTTTTGACTAATATAAAGGGAACTTTAAACCTTAACACATAATGACTATTCACAGATAAAAAAAATTTGCTGTTAAATATCTTTTATAAGAAACGCATATCATGTCAGCACATGTAACTATTTAACTTTATAAACTGTTGAATATGAATATTCCTATTTCTATATATACATACAAAACTAATTCATAGTTTTATTTTTTTGAGCACACTAGCAATTTATTGTGCATCAAGAATATGGAATGAAAACCAATTTTTTTATATGTGTTGAATGTGCAACAGGAAGTAAAAAAGTGTTTATTTACTATTCCCATCATCTCACATTCGACTTTCATGTTCAAAATATCACTAAGATACACCTTTTTATCACTTTCCGAAATAATTTATCAAGCTGTGTACCAACACATCCATTTAAATGGATGAAAATGATCTTTGATAGAATCAAAACGAAAGGCGCTTGACCTCCCTTATTTTTTATATTGGCTAAATGTATGTGTAAATTCAAAAATTGATCATAATAATTTAGTTTAGCTTCCTTTCGGTACTTGGCTAAGCATCTAATTACTATCTATTAATAAAAATTAGTCATACGTCATACTTCAAGACTATTAAAGAAGTATTTGTGTTAACTCATTTTGGGTGTAAATAGTAAAAGTTTTGCAAAATCAAACGAGCAAAGTAAAATGTTGAAGGCATAGAGCAACATAAACCTGGTGACTAAAGTCTAAAGAACCACAAAAGACCGTCTGTAGGTTTTAAAAATGAAATAAAAAAAGGCCACAAACTTCTACAACTGAAACTGTCAATTAACCTACATAAACATTAATTATTTAATATCTAGCAGACTTACCAATAAATCTGATCGCTTCAGGGAAGTAGACAGACAAGTTCTGTGACCAGTGATCCGAGATTGGGATTTGTAGATACTTAAAATTTTTCTCATTCTCAAACATGTTGGGCACGTTGGTTGTTACGTTAAGTACGTAGGTTATGCCATAATTTTTCAGCTGTGTCAGATCTGCAGAATTTTTAGCGCTGCCCAAGTACAAGTATGGAAGAACACAGACGGGAAATGGGCAAGAGATGGGACTGGCCGTGCTACAGGTAGACAGTGTGTCACCATCAAATGTGGACTCTTCAGAGATTCTCAAATTACAGAGGCCTAAAATACTGCTTTCATGGTCCTGATGCTGGCAATACTCTGGGAATCTTTCCTCAAATGTGGAAAATCCGCCTAAAAAAAAAAAGTTTAAATAAATATGAATTATTTCTTATAATTTAATAATCTGTACTGATATGTAAACACCTAATATTAAAAACATTTACTATCATTTTCAAAACTCTTTAAATGAAACATTTTAAATACTGAATCTAAAGATATTAAAATCAAACAAAAAAGCCACTATTTTAATCCTTGTAATTTTTTTATGCCGTATGTATAATTGAATCACACTTTTTTCACACCCAGTTGAAGCTTACTAATCAATAAACTGAACTTAAAATAGACACTAACAATCCAATAAACATGAGTTTACACAGAAATTTAAGCATGCTACATTACTGTTTGATGGGCAATTATTCTAACACCAGTGAAGTACTAGAATGAATTAATCATTTTTCTATTCTCAACAAAATCAATGATCTCAAACTTTTAGAAGAAGGTTTTGTCTAGTTATAATGAAATAGCCTGAAACTTATTGAGTCAGTATAAACAAAGCATTTTTTTTTTTTGCTCCATCTAAAATGTAATATTTTTTAGTAGGAAAATAATTTAAACAAAATATATTAATTCTATACTACATTCATTGTTTCAAAAGGACAATATAAGAAGGGAGGTCTACTCACCAATCAAAAATGAAGCTCTACATCCATCCTGTCTTAATTTTTTTAGCAGCAAATTGATGACTGAAGATGGATTTGAGTTCAGATCTGTGGAACACTCATCATACAAGACAATGGAAGCCGTTTTGGAGTTTTTCGTGAAGCGCTCCTTTGCTTCATTATTCTGAATAACAGAAGCTATGTTCAAGTTCCCGCGTTTCAATCGCTTGAGCATAAGAGATGGCAAAGTGACGTTGATTGCCCCCCTGACGTGTGAGCGGGCATAGTCCGATTGTGACCTACAGTCAATTATGAGCAAAAGTTTTGGACTCTTGCTAATTTCGTCTCGGAGACGCTCTGGAGTGTAGTAATCCCCAAGCTCCAAGTTTGACATAATATCTTCTCGGCAAGGCATCTGATGACGATGAAAATATATTAAAATAAGACAAGTAATTAAAGCAGTCGGTTTTATAAACCAACCGACTTGTGCGAATTAAATTTTCAAAATTACACAATGATATTATTCCGGAAAGAAATAAAAATTGTTTATGGATGGTAAATAATTCAGTAATCCGAGCGAAATGTTTTAAAGAAAAAATTGCTGTCACTTGCCTCCTTAATTTAAAATTAGAAATATAGTTGAAATCCTTGCTAATACTTTCTCGATTGTAAGTTGACTAAGTTAATAGTTTCAATATCACAGTACTGTATCCCAATAGTTGCAATTATACGCCACCTCTATGGACTACTATATTTACAAACAATGGGGTTAGCGTGTTTCTATTTATGTTGTGTATCGACTGTACACATTCACTTGGTGGTAGTCCCCAGCATTTTAACCAACTAAAACTCTGAACTGCCGGCGTTTTTATATCATGGCAAGCTGCTCTAGAGGAAGCCAACAAAATTGAAGTAGGTCATGTGATCCACCACTCAGGTCATTTTCCTTTTTTGGGGGAGCTCATGAATATGGATACGCAATAAATTATTGGCTAGCCATTCCTAGTCGTTGGAAATTACGTTATTTTCTAAAAATAACGAAAGACGTAGCGGGCTCACAAACGGGTTTTGCGGCGTCATTTCCGTGGAGGCTTTAAAATATGGTTGTAGTGTAAGGGTGGGGGGAAGGGTAAAAAGCAACGGGGTCGTGGTTTAAAAAAAAAAAGAGGAGGGGGGGGGTGGAAAAAAAAGTGTCTCTAGTTGGGGGGAGAGGGGGGGGGGTGAAATGCGGCTACACTATGAATGATCGCTGCGGCGGACAGAATACGGCCATTCATTCTCAAAAAAAAAACACACTGGCCTGATAGAGGACAAGGCTAAAGTTGCCGTGTCAAAGTTGAATGTTGACATTTGATAAGAAGGAAGAGCGGGGAGAAGCAAGGAGAGTTCAACGTGGTAATGGGGAGTGGGGAGAAATGGGGGGGGGGGGTGATAGTGGGATGGGGTTGATTTTTTTTTCTTTAGGAGAGAGAGAGAGAGAGTATGTGTGTATATATACGAACAAGTTGTTGTCAACTTTTAAGCCGAGAATTCGGGAAAAAATATGACTCCAGGAGGAGGGGGGGGACCATTTTTTTTTGCCATTAAAAATAATAAAAACATTTTGAGGTAAAAGGAAAGGGGCGGGTGTCAAGAGAGGGTCAAGTCTTATCTTGGGTATTAAACACGCGTTTCATATCTGAATGTAATACATTCAGGTTGTTGAGATGTGCTACTTGTGTGTAGCTTTGGATAACGGTGTCAAATTGACAAAAAAATACATGCGCACGTACACTATTGTATTAAAAGTATGATCAGAGGGGAAGGGAACAAACCTACAAGCTCATATGGTATACCAGTTACACTTTATCAAGGCATATAGTCACAACCATGGTCACAACATAACACTATAATGTATCATTCAGAGTATAGACACTGACACTTTTCAATTCAAATATGTAAGTTACACTGAAGTATGGCGGTGAAGATGTATTCATAGCATTACAGCTAGTCAGTCGCTTTCTATTTCTAAAAAGTTTAACTGGAACACCACGATCAAAATAGAACAGTTACTTGTATTTAATTAAAACTAGAAGTATTAAAAAAACAGTATTAATGACACTTTATTCAAATACTAGTTGCAAGTACCCGGCTTTGCCCGGGTTTAAAATAAGGTTTTCTGTTTACCTTTTGTTTTCTCCCTACCACCCTCTCTCCCTCCCTCCCTCCCTCCCCTCTCCCTCCCTCCTTACCCCCTCTCTCCCTTTCTCTTTCCCTCCCTCCCTTTCTCCCTCCCTCCCTCTCCTTCCCTCCCTAACTCTCCCATCTCCCTCTCTCTCCCTATCTCCCTCCCTCCTTCTCTCACCCCCGTCCTCCCTCTCTCCACCTTCCTCCCTTCCTCCTCCCCCCTCTCTCCCTCCCTGCCCCTCTCTCTCTTTATCTCTCTCTCCATCCCATTTCTCCCATCCTCTCTCTCCCTCTATCCTTCTCTCCCCTTTCTCTCCCTCCCTTCTCCCTCCCTCCTTACTCCCTCCTTCCCTCTCCCGTCTCCCTCTCTCCCCCTCTTCCTCTCTCTCTCCCTCCCTTCCCCTCTTCCTCTCTCTCTCCCCCTCCCTACCTCATTTCCTCTCTCTCCCTCCCTGCCCCCTCTCTCTTTATCTCTCCCTCCCTCTCTCTCTCTCCCTCCCCCTCTATCTCCCTCCCTACTCCCTCCCTTCCTTTCTCTTTCCTTCCCCTCCCTTTCTCTCTCCCTCTCTCTCTCTCAACCCTCCCTCTCCCTACCTCCCCCTTTATCTCCCTCCCTACCACCTCTCCCCTCCCTCCCTCCTTCTCTCCCCCTCCCTGCCCCCTCCTTCCCTCTCCCTCCCTGTCCCCCCTCTCTCTTTATCTCTCTCCCCCTGCCTCCCTCTGTACAATTAAACGTCAAATTACGCTTCTTAAATAAACAGAAAACCTTATATTAATCCCGGGCAAAGCCGGGTACTTGCAGCATGAAAAAAAAAACAACAACAATATTTTTTTTTTTCCGTCCCTAACCCTTTCTTCTCCGTCCGTTCAATTACACATTCACTTGGTGCGCGAATACAGGGAATTCCCTGTGCATTGATACAATTTGAATGCAATAACATTTAAAGCACCCGCGCGCAAGTTCATCATCGGGAAATGACGTCACAGAGGATTTTTATTTATAGTGAAGGCGATCCCATACCGTGAATACTTTAATATAGTAAAATGCTAAAATAGTTAATTACAATTAAACTACCCATTGAGATTGTATTAATAATGTTAATAATGTCACAGAAACATTTTAATTAACGTAATTCGGTTTATTAAAGTGCACCTTTAATTTTAATCTTCTGAATACATAAAACGATAGGTAAATAGATATGACTATTGATTTCACCATGTTTACAATTGGAGTTTCCGGAAGTTACCCCTCTTTTAAAAATGTATCATCAGGAAACGACGTCACAGAAGAGTTTTATTTATGGCGCCGTCGAGATTAAAAATAATTTATTACAATTAAACTACCCATCGAGATGAAACAAAAAATGTCCTATAACCTTCCCCATGTAATTATGTGTACGTGTACCAAATTTCACGTTATTTGGTTGTCTGGATCTTGAGTTATAAGGGAACAGACAGACAGACAGCAAGTGCGTCTTATAAGTATAGAGATAAACTATCACTGACAAAGTATTAACCGAGACATTTCCGGAGTTCAACTTGATACAGAAAGCGTATCTCTATTTTAAAAGCTCTCTAATAATGACATTATCACCGTAACACAAATATGGCGGCTTTCGGGAAATGTTCATATAAAAAGGCGATGCGCATTCTGTATACTTTATATTCTGTGTAACGTGAGACATTTTTTTATGTTCAGTCTTACAGACACAACAAATGTAAACAACACTTGAAGATTATTTTACTGATAATTGAGATAAAAAGTGTCTGTTATATTCTAATGACAACCAATACTGTGTAGCCTATAATATCTGCGTGTTTATGTATTGTGTTGTGTGTGTGTAATGAATGATGTCATGATGGGCAGTGCTAAAAAAAAATTAGGGTCAATTACGGTGCGGTCAGCTTGTGTGATACACTGAAAAAAAATTTTTTTTTTCGCCGTGTCGGTCTACAACAGAGAACTAAGTGGGTAAGTCAATTGTGTCAACAAACGTTTGGCGCCAACAATCAAAAACTGCCACATCCTGAGATGCCCCTTCCCCACCCCCTCCTCCACGTTTTTAACTGCCATCAGGCTAATAACAGTTTTTTAAAATATCTATCTGTTTTGTAAAGTTTTTGTAGTTCCCCCATTGCCGAACCTAAGAATTTGGGGAGGGGGGGGGTCGGTGGGATGGGCCTATTTGGGGGGCCCCCCGCATTTTGACATTTTGAGATAATGGACTTAAAAAAAATTCGCCCGCCCCCCCCCCAAAGCTGGGGCCCGGGGGAATTATTGAATTTGGATCCCCCCCTTTCCCTCCCAGCCTCTGAAATTCCCCGACACTGGAATCGAGAAAAGGGAGAGGGGTAGTGGTGGAAAAGACACTACTAACCGATAAAGACCATGCTTCTGTATAGTAGTGTATAGACAGTATAGTTAAAGTACTTAGTACATTTTTTTTATATTTTTTTAAGGTTTCTTTAAGTTTGATTATGGCTATAAAAATATAATGCAAAACATAAATAGATCACATATGTGGTTTGAAATGAATTAATGCGAATTAATATGATACAGTGCTTGTTTAAGTTTTGGCAGTGGCTACGGTTCGGTCCGACCGAACCCGTATTTTTTTTACTTAGGGTACCAGCCATAGATAATATTGCTCCACACCCTAACCCTAACCCTATCTCTAACCCTATCCCTAACCCTAATCCTGAAAAAAAAATTCTGAAAAAAAAAAAATTATATAGTTCAGTGCAGCGACTCGGCCGCTATGCAATAATAAGTAAGGCTGGTACCCGAAAAAAAAAAAATACGCGTTCGGTCAGACCGAACCGTAGCCACTGCGTTAGTTTTTTAGAGCATTTTCGAAAAAAAATGCTCTATTGTCCCCGTTTTGTCTGTCTGTCTGTCTGTCCGTCCGTCATCACCTTAGATCTCAACAACCATAAGTCCTAGACCCATGATGTATATATCATTTTGTAGGTCTTGGCCTGCCAAGTGTACATCAAAAGTCCATTTCGCGATAGGACCTCTGAGGGCCGGGCTTCAGGGCTCCTAAGGGGCTTATATATTTTGCTCTCTTCTTTAGTACATAGTTTTCAAAGTGTTAACAATTTTGCTATAACATAACTCTGTTAAAACATTCAGCCTAACTGCTGAATATTTATAAACATTTATTTAAAAAATGAAAAAAAAATATAGCACAGCTTTCGAATAATAGCAATATGACCCCACCCCCATTTTAAACCCTGGCCTGTACCGACACTGTCTAATCAAAAGCTCGACTAACAACCCCCCCCCCCCACTTGAGGCTAATCTGCCTCTTGCCGTACCTTGGTACAACATTCACTAACTTTGACCTCAAGTGGTGTGTCAGTAAGCATTTTTATGTGTGCGTGTTTGTGTGTATGTGTGTGTGAGATGTGCGTGCGTGTGTGTGTGTGTGTGTGTGTTTAAGAGTGCTGTTGTTTGTAAAAGTATTACCGCACACACACACATACACACATACACACACACACACACATACACGCATAAAGTTTTTCTCTTTTCTCAATTTTTTTTTTCCTCTTAAAACCATGTCTCAACATTTCCTTAAACTAATGAATTTCAAAAAAAAAGTTATTAAAAAAATTATAAAGAGAGATTCCGAAATGGATCCAGAAACATGTGAGGATGATCGCATAGTTTAGATCATAAATCGAATTGCTGATGATTTTACAGGATGTAATACTGACCGGAAGTTTTAACAGAGTGGGAGGTAACCACAAAACATGTCACGGGATCTAGGGGGGGGGGATAAATCTTTGGAAGGGGGGGATACATCTTTGGATGGGGGTATAAATCTTTGGAAGGGGGGATAAATATTTGGAAGGGGGGGAGAGTCTTTTTAAATATTTTAATCAAAAATCGGGTTTAAAATATGATGCCCAGATTAACTATTCAAGGTTAATGAGTCGAGAGTTGATTGCCCCAATTAGGACCCAAAAAAAAAAAAAAGGTTTGTCTCGAATTAATACAGAAGTCAGCAAACAGTGTTATCATATCGAGTCACAATGTATGACAGAAAGACAAAACCTGGAGCAGATATGTGAAGTCCTTATGAGTATAAATGTTCATCTTTTAGATCTTTTGAGCCAATTATCAGGTCAGTTTTCGTATTACCCTTTCTTCAACCCCCCACCAAAGCGAAGGATCAATGGCCATGGAGGCACCACGGGAGATATACGTATTTGATTAACACAACGCCCTTTACTCCCCCAAACTAATGTGAGAGACCCATTTAATTTGTGAAGATTCGAGAATTTTCACCAAAAGACCTAAACAAAAAATCCAAGTTTCTCAGCGAGGATTGAACTTGGGATCCCCAGGTCAACGATCGAGAGCTATTGTCGTTAATGGGCAGACAATCGAGAGCTATTGTCGTTAATGGGCAGACAATCGAGAGCTATTGTCGTTAATGGGCAGACAATCGAGAGCTATCGTCGTTAATGGGCAGACAATCGAAAGCTATTGTCGTTGATGGGCAGACAATCGAGAGCTATTGTCGGTAATAGGCAGACAATCGAGAACTATTGTCGTTAATGGGCAGACAATCGAGAGCTATTGTCGTTACTGGGCAGACGTGAGCCGCCTTAAACATCCAAACGGGCCGTACATAAAACACGGATCGTAGTTTGTCCAAGCCCACGATACTGCAATCTACTTTCAACTGATTTCAACCTATATTTTCTCCACTAGAAAAAAAAATCGATTAGAGCAGATGAAGTTACTAAGCTACTAAACTGTTGCCGATGTGTCCCGCTCTTTCAAAGGTCGACCATGAGGCTATATGTTGATGTTGCATTACGTCTTCATTGAAAACAAAACAATGTGCTTTTGTTATATTACTAATCGCTGTTTTTGTATTCTATATCTTAACGTCTCGCAAAATTGTGAATGAGGGCACAACTGCAGACCCATTGAGCCGTGTATCCTATCATCACTATGACAGTGGACATGGCCAGTGTGAAAAGATTAAGACCTCAATAGAAGTACCCTCCCTTGATTTAATGAAAAGAGCTATCAAAATTAAATAAAACTAACTTCAGATTGATTTTTTGGTTCCATAGAAATAATATTATCTTATATTAAAAGAATGTGTACTAATATTTTTTGATTGCTGCCAAATGTTAAACAACAAATTATATTTCAAAAATCATTATTATTTAATGTTATTTAAACTAATTATCACATTTTATGTACAAAATATTCTATGCTGATACGTTTAGAGCATTATTTTTCTCCAGACTTACTTAATTCATTTCCAAATCGTATAGTATTAGGATATTTTGCTGTTATAATTAAGTCCACAAATACTTGTTCTGTTATTGGTATTTCAAATGACACTATTTTAGTAAATATTACATCTAAATTGACGTTGAGAAATAGTATTCAAATAAAATATTTAGGACGATGTAATTGAATGACATCGTTAGGAAAAGTAATTATTTGTTAAGATCTAGATACTCAAATAATATTGCTATGTTTTTTTTTTCATGTCTATGATTTGTCAATCAGTGACTTTGAACTTTGGATCCAAACTAATGACGTCAATTAAGACTCAAAATGTCATCCATAAAATAACAATAGAAGACAGTAAACACTAAAAATACTTGAATAGAGAATAATAATACGAAATAATTTTTTTTACGGCATTCGCTGTTTTAATATGCAACACATGAAATTTTTTTTTAATCACTGGGTCATGGACTATTTATAGTGGCACCACTTGCCAAGTTGGCAAGGCGCCATTTTGATGTCATACAATCTAAAGTTAATGCTTACCAAAAAAAAAACATTCAAAGTTAGCAAGTTTAAAAAAAAAATAAAGTTGTACAGATTAAAAAAAAATAATAATAACTAACATACATATGTAGTTGTTAATGTACTTGATTAATAAACTGAATAAAAATGATAACGAATTACAAGCCTCTACTTTCCTAGTTATAAAGCCAACTCCACAGAGTATAAAATATAATCTGTGACTTACACTAACAATTTATTTTCATTTTGTAAATGAGTAAACCAATCATGTAATAATGCATTTTTAATTCTACTTTATAATACGATTCTGCTAATTTTTCCCCCCTTTAAATAAAATGTAATATATTCTTCGTATTTACGTGTTAGGTTTAAGTTACAGCTCGATAGAGTCTACTCCAGATATTTTTAGATGCGGATTTTTCCACCCGGTATAGATTACTGCGTGGGTTGTTGACTCGTATGAACGCGTAGCGCGGTTTCTCAAACCGTTCATATTTTAATATTGATCAAATAATTCTGTCACGCAGTATATTATTTATTTATATAGTACGGTAATCAATGTGATATTCAATCTAATAATACACGATATGAAATGAACGTATTTCCCAGGAGCAGGCCCGTAGCCAGGTCAAAGTCAGCAGGGGGGCACCAATACCCAGCGAGGGGGGCATCTTTACTTTTTCTTTTTTCCTCTTTTCTTCTTTTTTCAGCGGGGGGGGGGGCACTCCACTCCTAGCGGGGGGGGGGCATGGCCCCCAATATCCCCCTTTGGCTACGGGGCTGCCCAGGAGCCGTATGGGGAATCCAATACGCCTCATGGATTCTTTTGAGAACCGTTTATTGTAGGCCTACATTTTTTTTTTGTTTTTTTTTTACCCTCTGAGAGTTTAAAAACTTGTTTTTTTCACTTGTTCAGTGACTGGAAAATTACAAATGGTTTTTTAAGAGGTCATGTGATTGGACACTACGTCACAACAACAAGTTATTAATAGAACCAAATGTGTGGCATCACCAGTGTTGTGTTTTATGGAGAAAAGTAAAACTTGTACGAATTTTTTTATAGTTTATTAAACGTTGTTTTAGTATTAAGAAAAATCAAAATAACATCAGATGTGTTTACTTCTTTTGTTATTGTTTAAAAAACTCGGGTTAATTCAAGGGAGACAACTGCTAAGATTTTTTATTATCTTGCAAAACAGTAGTGTAACGTAGTTTGAGTAAAATATAAACATAAAACAAAGCAAGTACAGGTAGTTAGTAACTATCAACCCCCCCCCCCGTCTCATCTGGTGACTGGTCTCATTTGGTGACTGGTCTCAATTGGGGTATTATCATAAAAAAAAAAAAAACTAAACATCCAAAGAAGCCTCAGTATTTTATTATTTATTTATTTATTTGCTTTACGCGTAGTAATGTCTTTTTGTTCCAGATTTTAGTTGTGAAGTGGACATTAAATAATCTGATGCTGCTAAAAGGTCACCAATTGATAATTTTGTCCGGATCCCCCAAACATCTGGGGTAGTCCCTGCCTAAGTTTCCCAAATACACAAGATGGGTTCAGGAAGAGACTGGGGGGTCAACTACAGCAATAATATCAGTGATCGGGATCAGTACAAGACCTATATAGTTGTTATTATGTTGTTTTTTTACAAAATGAACACACAATTGTCCTTTAATCCTAATGGCCTAGTAGACTCTGTCTCTAGAGCTTATAAAACTGCATGAGCCTTATAAAGTCAATCAATGAGCCTGAATTGGCCTAAGAAAGTCAACCAATGAGCCTGCGTGGGTCTAAGAAAGTCAACCAATGAGCCTGCGTGGGTCTAAGAAAGTCAACCAATGAGCATGCGTGGGTCTAAGAAAGTCAACCAATGAGCCTGCGTGGGTCTAAGAAAGTCAACCAATGAACCTGCGTGGGTCTAAGAAAGTCAACCAATGAACCTGCATGGGTCTAAGAAAGTCAACCAATGAACCTGCGTGGGTCTAAGAAAATCAACCAATGAACCTGCGTGGGTCTAAGAAAGTCAACCAATGAACCTGCGTGGGTCTAAGAAAGTCAACCAATGAACCTGCGTGGGTCTAATAAAATCAACCAATGAGCCTGCGTGGGTCTAAGAAAGTCAACCAATGAACCTGCGTGGGTCTAAGAAAGTCAACCAATGAACCTGCGTGGGTCTAAGAAAGTCAACCAATGAACCTGCGTGGGTCTAAGAAAATCAACCAATGAACCTGCGTGGGTCTAAGAAAGTCAACCAATGAACCTGCGTGGGTCTAAGAAAGTCAACCAATGAACCTGCGTGGGTCTAATAAAGTCAACTTGTGATTCTTAACATATGATTACACTATAGCACTAAAAATATCTTCATTTCATTTTTATTTACTTTCAACAGTCATGAATTTCTTGTAGGCCAATCTTTATAACAATGATCTAATCTAGTTAAGTAATATTAACCTAAGTGTGCTCACTCTAAAGTTGTGTACAAGCATCAACAATTAAGTAAAGTTCACATTCATATGAAAAGGGCCAGCTAACACTTAATTATTATTTTTTTGCTAAAATGTGCAGGGCCAAGAGTACTCACAATACGGCTCTGAACGTGATGTTGAAAGGGGGGGGGAGGGTGTGAAATGGTTGATCGACATTAGGATGTGGAGGTTGTTACAGAAATTCGAAGATTCCTTTTATACACAATTATAACCACCAGGGCTATGAGTTCTTCAGCTTGAATTTGTTGAAGAACAATGTCCAGTTAACCACTAGGCCTAACATACCTCACACTTGAATCTGATGAACAATGTCAACTGAAATAGTCTACATACCTCACACTTGAATCTGATGAACAATGTCCACTGAAACAGTCTATATACCTCACACTTGAATCTGATGAACAATGTCCACTGAAATAGTCTACATACCTCACACTTGAATCTGATGAACAATGTCCACTGAAACAGTCTATATACCTCACACTTGAATCTGATGAACAATGTCCACTGAAACAGTCTACATACCTCACACTTGAATCTGATGAACAGTGTCCACTGAAACAGTCTATATACCTCTCATACTTGAATCTGATGAACAATGTCCACTGAAACTCCCAAAAATGTTAACGGGTGCATCTGTCATTAGCGGAGATTTCATGAATGCAAATGTAAGTTTTATTTCTAATTATCTAATGGGTAAAAACAAAAATTAAATAATAACCTGGAAACAAAACTAGAAATCAACAGAAGAAATCAACTACAGTTCCGAACGTAGGGATTTGAGGGCTTGGCTTCTTTGTTGGCCCCCTGCATTTTGACATTCGACATCATGACATGAAATAATGTATTAATATTAAACGTAAAAAAATTGGGTTCCCTTAAGCTGGGGCCCGGGGAACTCTCGAATTTGGACCCCCCCCCCACCATTGGTACCCCTCTAATCAACTACGTAGTTACTGGACAGCCTCTTGTCATTACAGATATCAGCAACGGTCACTTCACAAAGTAACATTTTTCGTTCCTACATTTCAGTCGTAGATGTTTTATTTTATTAAGTTTTTAAAGACGTCAGTATTCAAAACTCTTTATCATCATTTGTCCCTTTACAAGTTTTGTCGTTGGGTGATTTCATGGCTACTTCATAGGACAGGTTATTCCATTCCTACCTTTGTCGCGATGTCGCTAGGAGTGTTGCTGTATTACGGCGTTTGTATTCCTAAATGTTGCATATCCTGTTCTTTCTACGACGGCCTTTCCTATGTATCTCATTCCAGTGTTCCCAGCAGAATAGCTTAGCTAAGTGTATTGATGGATGAGACAAGACCGAACCATAGCAGCTTTCGTTTTTTTTTTCCCTCACCGTGGCCAAGATTGTTTCTGATTGACCATCAGGTCGTTAATACTTTCTTTGACCAAGGTGTTGGTTTTATGATCAAGTTATGAAATTAGGAGAAAGCTTTCTAAGGGACTGATTCCGAACTTTAAATAATCCATCTTTATGACTCAGCCGTATAGTTTGCACGATTCGTATCCATAGAGCAGGATGTGGATCACCAATGACTTGTACAAAGTAAATCCTGTACTTGGTTCTGAATTTAAAAGACTTCCATTTCAGGAACTTGTAAATCATTGTCATATCAGCCAAAGCTGTTGTGACTCTAGCAATGGTCTCAGGATTGCTGATTCTGTCTCGGTGATCACACAGACCTAATTCTCGAAACTTCCAACCTTTCTCTAACCATGGCTATTACTATTTGACTACGAACTGTACTGATGAGCAGTACCTTCTATACTTACTAAAAAGAAATTTTAAAAAATGACACTTTCGTACCCTTTGGTCTCTAAAAAAAGGTCTCAAAGAAGCCCCATCCAATTAAAATCGATATCTATTGAATCAATAGTCCAAGGATCCCCGACAGGTACCTATGCTTACAAATATCACAACGGTTCACTGCCTAGGGCACTTGAAAAATCAAAGAAGGTCTTTACCTATAAAGAAAGTCTTTACCTATAAAGAAAGTCTTTACCTATAAAGAAGGTCTTTACCTATAAAGAAAATCTTTACCTATAAAGAAGGTCTTTACCTATAAAGAAGGTCTTTATATATAAAGAAAGTCTTTATCTATAAAGAAGGTCTTCACATATAAAGAAAGTCTTTATCTATAAAGAAGGTCTTTACCAATAAAGAAGGTCTTTACCTATAAAGAAGGTCTTTACCTATAAAGAAAGCCTTTACTTATAAAAAAGACTCTACTTATAAAGAAAGTATCCTCTATTATGACTAGGTATAAAAATAGTTGAATAGTTGACCAAGAATGCTCGTGTTTAGTTGAATAATATAAATGGTGCGCATATTAAACCGGGCTGTGTACAATAAGAAAGAACTGAAACCGTTTCCGTTTATTATTATTTCTTTTTGTATCAAATGTACAAAAAAAAAAGACATTTTCCAAAGTTCCTGGAAGGAATGTCGCTTCAAAAAGATCATGAACTGTTACCCATCCCCCCACGACACTACGTGCTGTAACTTTTATTGCGCAATCATATTTCCTGTAGCTGTCTACCGTGACCGGGCTGTCAACGGTTGACTGAATCAGATGGAAACATTCCAATGTCTCAATTCACTTCCGGGTATTATCAGTCTATCTATCTATCTATCTATCTATCTATCTATCTATCTATCTATCTATCTATCTATCTATCTATCTATCTATCTATCTATCTATCTATCTATCTATCTATCTATCTATCTATCTATCTATCTATCTTTGTGTCTGTTTGTCTATCAATTTGTCTGTCTATGTGTCTGTCTGTCTGTCTGTCTGTCTATCTATCTATCTATTACTCTACGATTTTCAGGTCGAGTTTCAGGCTTGTTTATCTGCCCTCGGGTCTAAATTTAAACAAACTAGTTTATATCGACCACTTCTTGCCAACATTTTAACTTGGGCATGGTCCTACTTCTTGTATTATTAAAACTGTATATGACTGATTGTCACACATAGGTTATTGAAACAACTACAACATATGACTGATTGTCACACATAAGTTATTGAAACAACTACAACGTATGACTGACTGATTGTCACACATTAGTTATTGAAACAACTACAACGTATGACTGATTGTCACACATACGTTATTGAAACAACTACAACGTATGACTGATTGTCACACATACGTTATTGAAACAACTACAACGTATGACTGATTGTCACACATAAGTTATTGAAACAACTACAACGTATGACTGATTGTCACACATACGTTATTGAAACAACTACAACGTATGACTGACACACATACGTTATTGAAACAACTACAACGTATGACTGATTGTCACACATAAGTTATTGAAACAACTACAACGTATGACTGATTGTCACACATAAGTTATTGAAACAACTACAACGTATGACTGACTGATTGTCACACATTAGTTATTGAAACAACTACAACGTATGACTGATTGTCACACATACGTTATTGAAACAACTACAACGTATGACTGATTGTCACACATACGTTATTGAAACAACTACAACGTATGACTGATTGTCACACATAAGTTATTGAAACAACTACAACGTATGACTGATTGTCACACATACGTTATTGAAACAACTACAACGTATGACTGATTGACACACATACGTTATTGAAACAACTACAACGTATGACTGATTGTCACACATAAGTTATTGAAACAACTACAACGTATGACTGATTGTCACACATACGTTATTGAAACAACTACAACGTATGACTGATTGTCACACATAAGTTATTGAAACAACTACAACGTATGACTGATTGTCACACATAAGTTATTGAAACAACTACAACGTATGACTGACTGATTGTCACACATAGGTTATTGAAACAACTACAACGTATGACTGATTGTCACACATAAGTTATTGAAACAACTACAACGTATGACTGACTGATTGTCACACATAGGTTATTGAAACAACGACAACGTATGACTGACTGACTGTCACACATAAGTTATTGAAACAACAACAACGTATGACTGACTCACTTGTCCACGTGAGTACTCTAGGGGAAGTTAAAAAGAAACAAACTCAAGTGTTGAGTACAATGATCTCCCCTCATGAACTCAAGTACAAGTATCACACAATGTTGAACATTTCAATCTTTTCTCCTTATTGCGTCTTGTGTTCGTTAAATTCATTTCAGATTTTGAAAGATTTAAGTCTTTTTTCATGAATACCATTCTTCAAATAATTTTAAAAGCAATATGTATATATATATATATATATATATATATATATATATATATATATATATATATATATATATATATATATATTCTGGCAAACAATTAATTGCAATTATTTCTAGTTAGTCTATGTCTAAGATTTAAAAAAAAATAAAAAACCGATTTTTTTTTTAGAAATAGTGCATTTTGTGTGGGTTGTTCTTAAACTACCTCCTTAATTATGCAGCCTGCCTCGCTTATGTGCAGGATTGCTCTGATCTATGCTCTATCCGGCAAGAAATGTTAAGTTAATCTGCAGATGAAGGTTTGTCAGCACTCTAGTGGGTAAAGTCAGCAGCGTCTTTAGGACGTTCTCAGTAATATTCACTTGAGAAATCGGTCATAAAGGATATCTCTTACTCGGACATCTGTTAATTGGGGGAACTGTTACTCGGACATATGTTGTTTGGGCAACTGTTACTCGGACATCTGTTAATTGGGGAACTTTACTCGTACATCTGCTATTTGGGGAACTGTTACTCGGACATCTGTTGTCTGGGGAACTGTTACTCGGACATCTGTTGTTTGGGGAACTGTTACTCGGATATCTGCTGTTTGTGGAACTGTTACTCGGAAATCTGCTATTTGGGCAACTTAAACTTATATCACTGTCGCCTGGACAGTTTTGTCACCAAAGTTTTCACTGGTAAATAAACAATGTACCGTTGAGTCACCTGTTTGTCTTATTATGAAATGTAGTGTACCTACAACCTGACATGAACTCATGTGTTCAGCTTCTCCACTTTCGTGAAGTTGTGAATGTATAAGTATGTATGTTTATGTGTGTTTGTGGTTGTGTATGTGATATATGTCTGTGATTATGTGTGTGGTTGTATATGTGTTGATTTTCTGTGTGGTTGTATGTATGTATGTGTGTGTGGTTTTATATATGCATGATTTTGTGTGTGTGTGTGAATATGTATTTATGCGTGTGGCTGTAAATGTCTGTGATTGTGTGTACTAATTTCTCTCGTCTTTTCTTTTTTTTTTATTCCTTTCCTTTTAACACAAAATCTATATTTTACTCCTTGACCGCTTTTAAAAAATAATGGAAGCAAAAATAAATCAGCTAATAAACTAGTATTTTTTCTTACTTTGAGAAAAAGAACATATTTTCTATAATAGAGCTCAACGTACAACTTAATTGGGTCTCACAATTAGAACTCTGCTGACGAGAAAATGTTCATTTAAAATGTTTTTATTTTTTTATTATGTAAAATAAACTTTTTATTATTTCTCCACTAAATGTTACAGATTTTTACTGTAAATTTTTTTAATATCCCGTCTTCAAATTTACCATCCAATGGGTAGCCTCCAGAGGTGTGCGGATCTTGAAATTTAGCGTCCGCGTCCGTCCATGGATTTCTATCAATGATCCGCGTCCGCAGAATCTTACAACATTGATTTGCAGTCAGTCCGCGCGTCCGCATTGCTGAAATTCAGCTGTTTAAATGACGAACATTTTTTATGGTAACGCTAAAGAAGATCCGAGTCAGTCCGCGAGTCCGCAACTTAACCATACGAAAAGCGTCCGCTGTCAGTCCGCGGATTCGGAAAAGTCTGCGGATCTGCGTCCCCCCGGTTAAAGCAACTCAGTTTGTTGTGTGTTTTGTTTTGACCAGCCGGATAATGCAACACAGTTTGTTGTTTGCTTTGTTTTGACCAGCCGAATAAAGCAACACAGTTTGTTTTGTTTTGACCAGCCGTATAAAGCAACACAGTTTGTTTTGTTTTGACCAGCCGGATAAAGCAACACAGTTTGTTTTGTTTTGACCAGCCGGATAAAGCAACACAGTTTGTTTTGCTTTGACCAGCCGGATAAAACAACACAGTTTGTTTTGTTTTGACCAGCCGGATAAAGCAACACAGTTTGTTTGTTTTGTTTTGACTAGCCGAATAAAACAACACAGTTTGTTTTGTTTTGACCAGCCGGATAAAACAACACAGTTTGTTTTGTTTTGACCAGCCGGGTAAAGCAATACAGTTTGTTTTGTTTTGACCAGCCGGATAATGCAACACAGTTTGTTGTTTACTTTGTTTTGACCAGCCGAATAAAGCAACACAATTTGTTTGTTTTGTTTTGACCAGCCGGATAATGCAACACAGTTTGTTTTGTTTTGACCAGCCGGATAATGCAACACAGTTTGTTTTGTTTTGACCAGCCGGATAATGCAACACAATTTGTTGTTTGCTTTGTTTTGACCAGCCGGATAAAGCAACACAATTTGTTTGTTTTGTTTTGACCAGCCGGATAAAGCAACACAGTTTGTTTTGTTTTGACCAGCCGGATAAAGCAACACAGTTTGTTTTGTTTTGTTTTGACCAGCCGGATAAAGCAACACAGTTTGTTTTGTTTTGACCAGCCGGATAAAGCAACACAGTTTGTTTTGTTTTGACCAGCCGGATAAAGCAACACAGTTTGTTTTGTTTTGACCAGCCGGATAAACCAACACAGTTTGTTTTCACCAGCTATAACTGCATGTTCAGTTAACGAGATGTTTTTTTTTTAAACTCACACACAGAGTAGTTGTAATGAATAAATATTGTCCAAGAGCGTTACAAAGTTCTTAATTTATCACTACATAGGATGTTTAAAAAATATGAAGTGGGAGATAATGACAGGAGAAAGAAACGGAACAAAAGATAAACAGTGAAGTAGATAAACCAAATGAACGACTATTTCATCCTGGTCAAGTTAACCTTTGTTGATTGTTTTGTTTTTATGATTATCAAATATCTGACAATACGTAAGTGAAGTCTCATTAAGGAGAAAGTGGACCACAAGTGGCTAGCCGTAAACCACACACTGTCTCTCTCTCTCTCTCTCTCTCTCTCGATATATATATATATATATATATATATATATATATATATATATATACTAGTTGCAAGTACCCGGCTTTGCCCGGGTTTAAAATAAGGTTTTCTGTTTACCTTCTGTTTTCTCCCTACCCCCTCTCTCCTTCCCTCCCTCCCCCTCTCTCTCCCTTTCCCTCCCTCCCTTTCTCCCCCCCTCTCCCTCCCTCTCTCTCCCCTCTCTCCCTCCCTCTCCCATCTCCCTCTCTCTCCTCTCCCCCTCCTTCTCTCGCCCTGTCCATCCCCCCTCCCCCCCTCTCTCCCCGTTCCTCATTCCCTCTCTCTCTCCCTGCCCCCCTCACTCTTTATCTCTCCCTCCCTCTCCCATCTCCCTCTCTCCCCCTCCTTCTCTCCTCCCTGTCCACCCCCCTCCCTCCCTCTCTCCCCTCCCTCAATCCCTCCTACCCTCCTTTCCTCTCTCTCCCCACCTGCCCCCCCTCTGTCTCTTTATCTCTCTCTCCCTCCCTCTCTCTCTGGGAACAGACAGACAGACAACAAATGCGTCTTATAAGTATAGAGATTATTCTGAAAAAAAAAATTTGAAAAAAAAAAAAAAAATTTCACTCTCGGGATTTGAACCCACACATAGTCGGACAAATTTGAGTCACGGTAAAACAAGTAACCGACTGTGCTAGCGAGCAACACAAACATAATCTCAATTTTTAATAGCTTATGCGCGCAATTTCTATTCGATCATCGGGAAATGACGTCACAGAGGAATTTTATTTATGGCGCCGTCGAGATTACTTGAATATAGTAAAATACTAAAATAAAAAAAAATTAATTACAATTAAACTACCCATCGAGATGAAACGAAACCTGTCCTATAACCTTCCCCATGTAATTATGTGTATGTGTAACAAATTTCACGTTATTTGATTGTCTGGATCTTGAGTTATAAGGGAACAGACAGACAGACAACAAATACGTCTTATAAGTATATATATACATATATATATATATATATATATATAAATATATATATATATATATATATATATATATATATATATATATATACTAGTTGCAAGTACCCGGCTTAGCCCGGGTTTAAAATAAGGTTTTCTGTTTACCTTCTGTTTTCTCCCTACCCCCTCTCTCCCTTCCTCTCTCTCCCTCCCTCCCTCCCCCTCTCTCCCTTTCCCTCCCTCCCTTTCTCCCTCCCTCCCTCCCTCCCTCCCTCTCTCAAATCTCCCTCTCTCCCCTCTCGCTCTCCCCCCCGCCCCTCCTCCTCCCTCCTCCTTCCCTCTGTCTCCCTCCCTGCCCCCTCTTTCTCTTTATCTCTTCCTCCCATTTCTCCCATCCTCTCCCTCTCTTTTTCCCTCCCCCTCTCTCTCCCTAACCCCCTCTCCCCCTCCTTTCTCCCTCCCTCCCCTTTCCACCTCTTTCTCTCCCTCCCCCCTCCTCTCCCCCTTCCTCCCTGCCCCCCTCCCTCTCTCCCTCCCTCTCTCCCACCCTCTCTCTCCCTCCCTCCCTTCTCTCTCCCTCCCTACCCCCTCTCTCCCTCCCTACCCCCTCTCTCCCTCCCTCTCTCTCTCTCTCTATATATATATATATATATATATATATATATATATATATATATATATACTTATTATTATGGCTTCACACTCCTCAAACTGTACAAATCAGAGAGCATGAAAAAACATCAACAATTCTTTGCATCGCAAAGGCACAATACATCACCAGCGCGCAAGTTCTATTTGATCATCGGGAAATGACGTCACAGAGGAATTTTATTTATGGCGCCGTCGAGATTACTTTAATATAGGAAAATACTAAAATAAAAAAAATAGTTATAATTAAACTACCCATCGAGATGAAACGAAACCTGTCCTATAACCTTCCCCATGTAATTATGTGTATGTGTAACAAATTTCACGTTATTGTATTGTCTGGATCTTGAGTTATAAGGGAACAGACAGACAGGCAGACAGACAACAAATGCGTCTTATATATATAGTTGCAAGTACCCGGCTTTGCCCGGGTTTAAAATAAGGTTTTCTTTTTACCTTTTGTTTTCTCCCTCCACCCTCTCTCACTCCCTCCCCCTCCCTCTCCCTCTTTACCCCTCTTTCCCTTTCTCTTTCCCTCCCTCCATTTCTCCCTCCCTCCCTCTCTTTCCCTCTCTCCCATCTCCCTCTCTCTCCCTATCTCCCTCCCTTCTTCTCTCACCCCCGTCCCCCCTCTCCACTTTCCTCCCTTCCTCCTCCCCCTCTCTCCCTCCCTACCCCCTCTCTCCCTCCCTCCCTCTCCCGTCTCCCTCTCTCCCCCTCTTCCTCTCTCTCCCTCCCTCCTCCCTTTCCCTCCCTCCCTTTCTCCCTCCCTCCCTCTCTCCCATCTCTCTTTCCTCATTTATCCCTCCCTCATTCCCTCTGTCTCCCTCCCTGCCTCCTCACTCTTTCTCTCTCTCCCTCTCTCCCACCCTCTCTTTCCCTCACTCCCCTCTATCTCACTCCCTACCACCTCTCCCTCCCTTCTCTCATCCCCTCTCCCCCTGCACCCTCTCCCATCTCCCTCTCCCCCTGCTCCCTCTCCCATCTCACTCTCTCCCCCTCCTTCTCTCCCCCTGTCCACCCCCTCCCTTCCTCTCTCCCCTCCCTCCCTCCTACCCTCCTTTCCTTTCTCTCCCCCTGCCCTCTCTCTCTTTATCTCTCTCCCTCCCTCTCTCTCTCTCTCTCTCTCTCTCTCTCTCTATATATATATATATATATATATATATATATATATATATATATATATATATATATATACTTATTATTATGGCTTCACACTCCTCAAACTGTACAAATCAGAGAGCATGAAAAAACATCAACAATTCTTTGCATCGCAAAGGCACAATACATCACCAGCGCGCAAGTTCTATTTGATCATCGGGAAATGACGTCACAGAGAAATTTTATTTATGGCGCCGTCGAGATTACTTTTATATAGTAAAATACTAAAATAAAAAAAAAATTAATTACAATTAAACTACCCATCGAGATGAAACGAAACCTGTCCTATAACCTTCCCCATGTAATTATGCGTATGTGTAACAAATTTCACGTTATTTGTTTTCTGGATCTTGAGTTATAAGGGAACAGACAGACAGACAGACAGACAGGCACACAGACAGACAGACCACAAATGCGTCTTATAAGTATATATATATTTTGGTTGGCCAAAAATTGAGAGCATCATATAACATTCAAATTATTTAAAAATAAAAAAAATTGTCATATTAAAATCCAAAATAGCGCCCGGAAATTGTCTTACTCATGACGTCATATATCTAAACGGGCAAGTAAGTGAGTAAGGAGCTAAACAAACTGTAATATAATTATATTACTTTCTACGCAATGTTCTCATTTTTTTGCCCACCCTGTATATATATATATATATATATAAAACCAAAAAAACAGATCAACAAAGTTCCTCGTTAGACCATTAGGAAAATATACAAATGTATACATCTGATGGATAGTTGAAACTCATACATATCATTAGGTTGTGCCATGGCTTAGAGTTGCAACAAATCTTTCCCGCTCTTGGAATGATTTTACCAATCCATCCACCCGTCTGTCTGTCCGTCTGTCTATCTGTCCGTCCGTCTCTGTCTGTCTATCTGTCTGTCTGTCGCGATGTTTATTACCCTATAAGAATACTATATTTTCCATTTAAAAAACATCAGCTGTATGACCGTGTGTTTATCTGTCTCTCTTTGTAAAACAGTTTTTCTGGCCAGTCTAAATATCACTAGGCAAGAAAGTAGAAACTAAGAAGCAAAATTTAAATCTGAACTGCCATTTGTAAAAACAAAACGCTTCCAATGTTCTAGTGATGTAATATATTCATGTAACCATTAGTCATTGGAGTGAGTACCAATCTTCAGTGTTCACTTTTAACCAGGAAGTAATCATAAATCAATATAACACACATACAATAGTAAACTCTGCCGTTGAAACGAATACATATTATTTCAAATACAATCATCATACAAGCATACAAATACTTACAGTTAACTTCACCCGTTAAAACCTGGACTCTTTTTTTTAACTTTTGTCGAATTGTTCGAATAAAAAATGAATATATTTACACCTTAAAAAAATAATAATCTGCATGATGACAATGGTTTTGCCAGAACTTTAAGTTACACAACACACCATTGTCATGTGTAGGTCGTTGATAAGAGTAGAGAAAGACGCTACAACAAAACATTTTGACAAATGCTGTTTTTCTTTTTAGAAGACACACTATTAAAAAAATATAATTAATATTCAAGTGACATCATGAAGTTAAAATATGTTCATGGACAAACCATAGATACATCAAGGAATAATGTTCCATTTGGCCGTTGATTCAGCGCTCGACTGTCGACCTGAAGGTACCTGGTTCGATCTCCGGTAAGGACCAAGGAAAATTTTCAGGTCACGGCTAAATTCCTCGCTCCAATCCCAGCAACCCATTAAAAATCGATTTGACCGAATATGACATTTGTCATGAGTTTCTTTACAAACCAACACGGTGTCGTGATTGATTTCATTTGAGCTAAAAAAAATAATAGAGTTTTAAATTAAAAACAACCAATAACAACAAAGCAACAAAAACAGTTTAACAGTTCAGCAAGATAAGTGAATTAAACGAATGAGTGAGTTAAAAAAAGTGAGTGAGTCATTCCTATGTGACGCATAACTGAACGAATAATTAGGCTTTATTTATCTTACTTCACATCAGTGACAGCTGTTGCCTAACACAATTACAAATTACTCGCCTATGGTGGCTGACATTACAGGTAATAAAACAGATAGTTGGCTCTACATGAATGCGGAAGTATGTGGTATCATCAATAAAAATATTCATTGCAGTGACATCTTCTGTTACTGAGCTGTTGTAAGAAAAAAACAACATTTACAGCAGGCAGTGGTTGGTGGCGATTAATACAGTTTTTACTGCAGGCCTGGAAAGCCGATACATTATTCCGGTGGGGGGGTCTCATATCCACTATACTCTTATGCGAGGCTCGATTTACCGCCGGGGATGCCGGGGATATCCCCTGCACTGAGACCTTTCATCCCCGGCTCTGCTTTAGCTAATATATCCTAGCCGGGGATGAAATCATAGACATTTATCCCCGGATCTGCAGAAATTGTTTTTCATCCCCGGCACTGGTTTTTTCTTAAATCGAGCACTGCTCTTATGGGTCAATGAGCCCACAATCCTGAAAGGGGCGACGGAACCCACAATGTTCAAAGGAGCCAACGAGCCCACAATGCTCAAAGGAGCCAACGAGCCCACAATGCTTAAAAGGGCAACGGAACCCACAATGCTCAAAATTGTATATAGACGCAAACTTATGTGTTAATTTACATGGAGTTCTAGAATTTAAATTATTTATGATATTAAAGAGCACTATTATTGTCACTCTTTAAAATTGAATTCCTCCAATGTTACAATAATATTAAAATTAAAACAACACAACATTATCTGTTTATATGTATCAATCTAATATTTTATCGTGAGAATTTAAAAAAAACGTTCAAAGGTAAAACAGCTTCACACTTTCAACACAGTCATGTAAATATATTATCCAGCATCCTCCCTATGCTGTTTTCTACCCGTTAGTTGCATGTGGTCAAAGATGTCTTATTTTTATTTTTTTATTTTATTGATATTTAAAATACGTTTTGGCTGTTCTCGCCCCAGCTTCTATACGTTTAGGCTGTTCTCGCCCCAGCTTCTATACGTTTTGACTGCTCTCGCCCCAGCTTCTATACGTTTTGGCTGTTCTCGCCCCAGCTTCTATACGTTTTGGCTGTTCTCGCCCCCAGCTTCTATACGTTTTGACTGCTCTCGCCCCAGCTTCTATACGTTTTGGCTGTTCTCGCCCCAGCTTCTATACGTTTTGGCTGTTCTAGCCCCCAGCTTCTATACGTTTTGGCTGCTTTTGCCCTAGCTTCTATACGTTTAGGCTGTTCTCGCCACAGGTTCTATACGTTTAGGCTGTTCTCGCCCCAGCTTCAATACGTTTAGGCTGTTCTCGTCCCAGCTTCTATATGTTTTTGTAACATCTCACTAGAGTTCTGGTGTTACAATTACGTTACAACAGCAGTTTCTATCAAATGAAGGTCCTGTGTTCGATCTGCAATGAAGACCACTGGATTTTTAGGTCATGGTTTAAGTTCCCGCTATATCTCCCGTGGTGCCTCCATGGCCATTGCACTATCGGCTATGGTTGGGCTGGAACAAAAACATAAAAAACCGTCCCATTTGTGGTTTATTGGATCTGAGAGATTTCATATCATCCTTAGAGAGATTTTTCACATCAATTGAGTTTTCTTTTTAAAAAAAAAATTAACAAACAAACAAAGATATCAGATAACCATTGAGTTATTTATTTTTACTGGCTGGTCGTAAATTTAAAAAGAGGTAAACAGGAAACAATGAAACAAACGAAAATATGAGTAGGAAAAAAGAAACGAGAGAAAAAAAAAGTTTTTTTTTTAATTTTTTCATCATAATTTGGCAAATTGTCAGTCAACAAATGCTGACTTTTACAAAGCTCTTTGTCTCTTTGTATTTCATAAACACTGAATCAGCTATTTGTCTTAAAGTATGCTTATAAAATATTTCAACTAAGAGATAGTAATCTAGAGATCAACAATATGGTGATGGCGGAGGTTTTGATTGTTACCATCATGGAGCAAGTCACGACTTTAATTTCCAATCAACACCAGCTGTAGTGCCATTCCAATCTACACCAGCTGTAGTACCATCCCAATCAACACCAGCTGTAGTACCATTCCAATCTACACCAGCTGTAGTACCATTCCAATCAACACCAGCTGTAGTACCATTCCAATCTACACCAGCTGTAGTGCCATTCCAATCTACACCAGCTGTAGTACCATTCCAATCAACACCAGCTGTAGTAGTACCATTAATACAAACGAATGTTTCTCTTTATTACGTTAAAACAAAAGTTTACAACTTAGGAGATCTTCATCTAAACAAATAAGAAATCTTTGTAGTACAACTTTACATTCTCAGTCTCATTTAAGATTGAAAAAGAAAGTTTTCATATTTTATACATATATTTTTCAATTACAAAGTTTTCATATTTTATATGCCTATATATATTCAATTAGAAAGATTCGATATTTTAAAGTCCTCTATATTCAATGAAGAAAGTTTTAATATTTTATAGTCCTATATATATTCAATTACAAAGTTTCCCAATGGGAAACTGTAGGAATAATATATATATATATATATATATATATATATATATATATATATATATATATATCAGGGCTGCTGATTAAACTGCGTTAATTGGCGATTAACGCGTCAAAAAAAAAGTGCGATTAAAATTTTTAACGCAATACCTAAATGCGTTAATTTGACCAAAATGCTGAAAGTTCACCAAATCGATAAATAACGGATTTTCACGCTACAAGTTGCGTTCACTTATTAAGTATATCTACCACCCCCACCCTGTCAAATTTACACACACCCTCACCCCTAGGTACGTCGACAAAAGCCCCAATTGTAATATAAAATGAAGATGTTTTGTTATATAGCCCTTCGACAAGTGAACCTCCTGTTTCCTTGCTATAACCAAAGTGAAATAAAAGAAAGAATCTTTAATGTTGACACACGAAATAAAGAACAACAGAAGATGAAAAATGAAAGCCTCCTTTCAAAATTTTAGCTTTGAACGTTTGAAAATTGCCATACGGTAACATTAAAGAGTCTCATTTTACAAAATATTTTTTTATTAATATAACTGACAGACCGATACAAAAAAATTCTTTTCTGTTGTTTACTAAAACATTGAAATAATAGTTGATAGTAAGAAAGTAAATGAATGAAAGAATAAAAGAGTAACATCGTGGCACAAAACAAAAACTTCAAAAGAAGATTAAAAGTAAATTTGTCCTTCAACTCGACGACCGTAGTAGTATTGGTGGGGTAAACGTCACGGTAAAATCATAGCAGCTGTATGACCTTAAAACAAGAGGATTGTCTTTTATGACGCGTGCTCCTCGTTTTAAACAATGGAACCGGTGTCAACTTGTTTTTTGGTACATCTATAAGTGGAGAGAGAGTGTGTTAAAAATGTGACTTGGTGGGGGAAAGAGTGGGGGGGGGGTTGGAATAAAGAAAAAAAACGCGTGAGCGACAACTTTCTGGCTATGGTATTATTATATGAAAGAAAAGTTACATTTGAGATATAAATGACGTGTGCATTTTTTTTTGGATGGGAAGTGGAGGGTAGGGTAAACAGTCGTACGTGTGGGCGATGTGAAGCAAAATATGACAGGGAGGGAGGGAAGAGGGGTTGACATACGTCATTAGTCCGGAAACTGCGGTACGAAAAAAAAAAGGTTAGACATTGTTGTTAAATAAAAAGAAAACAATTCGCATCATTGACGTGATTGATACATGTCCATAAACTGGTCTCACTAGCGAATTCAATAGACATATATGCTAATGCTTAATAAATATGTTATAATTCATTATACCTCTTTCGTAAATTAAAATGACTTGTTTATTATGCCAATGTTATGCTTTGATATTATGACATATTAGTTTGAATACAAACAATTGTATTATATTGTGTCGATTAAAATGTGCGTTAATTTGCGATTAAAATTTTTAATCATGCGTTAATTTCGATCAATTTTTTTAAATCGAACAGCAGCTCTAATATATATATATATATATATATATATATATATATATATATATATATATATATATATGTATATATATATATATATATAGATGTGTGTGTGTGTGTGTGTTATTTGTCATGTTTTTATCTGTAAGTTTAAAGGAGTAAAGTATAACAGAGGCAACAAATGTATCGTGAAAGAACTAAAAAGGAGTTTCTGAAATTATGACGGTGCTCTGTACTGTCCGACATTAATTATCAATCAAAAACTCACTAAAAGACCATTGAGCGTGTCGAGTTATATAAAGATGCAGAAATTATTATATATAAGTTTTAAGAACACTAGTATTTAGTTGAAATTTCATTTTAAAATAGAAATATTGATTTAAGGAAAAAAAAATAAAGTTATGTTAATTTTCTTCAATTTTCGAATGTGCGAATTTACATTTCAATAAGATTAATGACTTTATAAAAATGTTACAATATTAATCTATCAGGCAAGGGTGATTATTATTCTCTCCACGCTAGAGAGCTGCTCCATTTTTAATATCATTCTAAATGATCTCTCTGACTCTCTCCTTTCCATTTACTAATATTCTAAATTATATCTCTGACTCTCTCCTTTCCATTTACTAATATTCTAAATGATCTCTCTGACTTTCTCCTTTCCATTTACTAATATTCTAAATGACCTCTCTGACTCTCTCCTTTCCATTTACTAGTATTCTAAATGATCTCCACTTCCCAGTTTGGGGCTGTCCATTATTTATGTCAACAAATTTTTTGGCGATTTTTACCTCCCCCCTCCCACTTGTCAAACTTCCAGAGACTCCCCTATAAAATTACGTCAACATTTGATTACCCCCCCCTAAAAAAAGGTGGCTTCCAAAATGTTTATGTGGTAAAATTAGTAGGAATATAGTTAGTTTAATTAAAATACTGAATGTTAAGCGAGTGTGTAACACAGGACCAAATGCTGCTTAATTTTCCTTTATTAAGTAATTATATTAAATTTAAAAAAGTAACATTGTTGACGTCAACTCTTCTTGACCTCCCCCCCTCCCCCTTATCAACAATTGTCAAAAATTTTCTAACCCCCTCCCCCTATTTTGTTGACGTAATTAATGGACAGCCCCTTAGTATTTTATATCCAGCATCCTTCCTTTGGTGTTTTCTACCCCCCTCCCTCCGGACAATGAAGATCCAGTTTAAAGTTGTATTTGAAATGACTGTGTTTTATTTGATAATTTCTGTCCTTATTTACACAAATATTTTGTTATATACCCAACACATACAAGAGCTTATGGTCCATGACCAGTTCAGTCCCCCTCTTACCTATTGTACTATTATCACATTCACAGTGGTGGACATCAAAGCATTCTAATATTATTACATTCACAGTGGTGGACATCAAAGTATTGCACTATTATTACATTTACAGTAGTGGACATCAAAGTATTGCACTGTTATTACATTCACGGTGGTGGACATCAAAGTATTGCACTATTATTACATTCACGGTGGTGGACATCAAAGTATTGCCCTATTATTACATTCACGGTGGTGGACATCAAAGTATTGCTCTATTATTACATTCACAGTGGTGGGCATTAAAGTATGCCACAAGACAGTCACAGAGACGTTTTAAAAAAGGGTTGTATTAGAAAGAAAATTAAGATTTTTTTTATTTCGGCGCATGCGCATTACACTGAGACTGAGTTGTTTTAAAACTATGATGAAACCACCTCGTTGATTGTATAGTCACTTTGGTGGACTATATCACTGTACTAATGAAACAAACTGTGTCGCGTCATAGCAAGGCGTTATCTAGTTATTTAATGTGTTGTGTAAATGTTGATGTATTGATGTTGTTTATGGCAATGATGGAAACTAAGCGATGACAAAGTCTGCAAAAAAAAAAATGACTTCAGAAGCAGTTAAAGTAATTATATTTTGGAAAAATGTCCACCTCTCTAACCAAAAATAAAAATGACGTCAGAAGCTGTTAGTATAATTATAATTTACAACAATGTCCACCCCCACCCACACCCAAAAAACAACAACAATAATAACAAAAAAAAACAACACACGATGTTTAATATCAAATATATTCTAGATAATACAGTTACATTTTGCATTTATCCTTTATTTGTCGGATATTTTTTTAACAATCGTTTAAGTTAAGGAGAGGTACTTCAGTGCATTAATGTCAAGCTCAGTTCACACAGGTCACTTTGACATTTCTTTAAAATAAATTTGCATAACTTGATGTAATACAGCCATAGACATGTTTCCCCCACTCATTTCATCAACAAATCTAGACTCAGTGTACACCAATTGAGTGCGGTGTGGACACTGATGTACTCGAGATATGTACACTCAACAGTTTGGTCTCTCTTTGCTTGAGTGGTTTACTTTCATGCTTTCAATGTAGATACCAAATTAAAAAATTTAAAAAGTCCAAAGGACAGAAAAAAAGAAAATTGACGGATTGAGAGTTTATTAAAATTAATTTTTTTTTGTATTCCATTGTAAATACTTGAACTGCTGTATGCTCGTCCTTTTGTAAATATCATTATTATTTTTACTAACAAAGTGTGAATTGGAATCTTCAAAGTATTAGTTTGTGGATATGTCACACTTATAAAAGATATAAAATGTTTTTATCGCAACAGTATACGCCTTATATATATATATATATATATATATATATATATATATATATATATATATATATGGTATTAAACTATTAACTATTCGGTTGTTTACACAGCCAGAAAAATGTGAGATGTTATTCGTTCTCTTCATTATGTAATACACAATAGCAATAGTTTTGGCAGTGTCGTTCTCCCCCCCCCCCCAGCCATATTTGAAACTGCTTGGATATACCACAGATGACGGATGGTCGTGCGGTAAAGCGCTTGACTGTCGACCTGAAGGTACCTGGTTCGATATCCGGTGAGGACCAAGGAAGTTCCCGATATATCTCCCCTGGTGCCTCCATGGCCGGCTATGGTGGGGATGAAAGAAGGGCACCATAAAAACCGTCCCATTAGTGGTTTACAGGATCTAAGAGATTTCATCTCTCCTTACAGGGACTTCACACACACAGCAGATGAGATGGGTGGCACAAAGGCTGAACCCGCGATCTGCCGTACGCACTAAAACATATCAAGAAGAAAATTTTAGTATTGAATTATAATTGTATTGAATTGCAATTGTATTGAATTGCAATTGTATATTAAGATAAAAACAAATAGCGTCGCCTGAGGTGGAATTCCCATGGTAAGCTGTCCAAGAAACACCTTTCGACGAGACGTTCAAGCTGACAAAGAAGGGTGACACCTGGAATCTGCTTGAAAGAATGGTCTGCGACGCAAGATTCTGTAGAGAACATACGAAAATTTTCAGTTCATAGTGATAAGTTTCCTCCATCTGGTGCCTCCATGACCAGTGCACTTCCAATTGTGGTAGGGATGAAAAAAGAGCACTGCAAAACACTTTTTTTTATATACGACGGATGATCATGACGCTTGACCGGCTACCCCCAGGGTTCCTGGATCGATCTCCGGTGACGACCAAATTTCCAGTAGTGCCTCATTGGCCATTGCACTATCGGATATTAAGAGTTCACTGTTTCTCTGATTAGCGGGTCTGCTCCATGGTTTAGAACTTGAATAGTTGAAATAAATATTTCATAGAATTCATGTCTTTTTCCCCCTATGTGCAAAGAAAACACTATGCAACTTTCTATTTTATTCTAGATGTTTGACATCAGAATTATTAAAAACATGTACATTTTGTTTTTAAATTAATTCCAAAAAATAAAAAAATACATTAAAATTTCCCAACCACACCCCCCACCCAGTGGCGCAACCAGCAAAAAATGCTGGGGGGGGGGGGCTCACATAATGAAAAAAGACAGTTTGAAGTCTTTTTTGTAACTTTATAACGTAAATTATGCATTAATGATTTGGCACCCTGCCCCCCCCCCCCTGGTTGCGCCACTGCCCCCCCCGGTTGCGCCACTGCCCCCCCCCCCCGCCTCCATTATGCCTCCGTTCAATCGTGTCACCAGAATGATCACATAATATCTAGAGAAAGACAAATGAAATTCTGGCCAGGTCGTGACTTTATGTTACCGTCTGACGCGTCTCAATGAATCACGGGATATTTATTACCTTGTAATCAGGATGTAGTAGGGGTCTAACAGTGTGTGTATGTGTGTGCGTGTGTGCGTGATCACACTACCGATTCAGTGCTCACTGGTTTGTCTTATGTAACACGCACGCGATTTGTAACACATTAGTTGACATAATTCTCACACGTGACGTTATCAGTCTTCCTATTTTTACGTAACATGCACACGTGATACATGTATGTAATCATAATGACGTTATCAGTAATTGCTTTCTATTTAAGAATATTTTAATGATTCTATTCATTGGAATTAATCGGATTTTCCCACTGTATGGTGTTTACTTTTTTCTGTACTTTTAGTCTCAAAACTCATAATCGCATTTTACAACTAAAACCCACAATTGCTAGTAAAGCATCTATTTAGTTTAATATCAAATGAATTAGTGAATCAATTGGTTTTAATACTTGTATGGAAATTTTTATTGATTGAAATATTAATGTATAATAACGAACGAATCAGATTTAATAGTTACGGAGAATATGTAATAAAACATTTAATTTAAAATACAACTGTGTTTGACACTTAATTGTTTTGTGTCTTTTTCGAAGATTGCATTTCTACAATAATTTTTATTGCTTTTTTATATCATGACTATGTCTTTACTTAATCTCCATTTCTATAATTTGCATCTCCTTAACTCTGTTATTTCCACATTGCCCTTTAATTACCTCAACATTGCCTTCAAGTGTGGCCAGTGTGGCCAGTGTGGCAAGTGTGGCAAGTGTGACCAGTGTGGCCAGTGTGTCCAGTGTGGCCAGTGTGGCAAGTGTTGCCAGTGTGACCAGTGTGGCAAGTGTGACCAGTGTGGCCAGTGTGTCCAGTGTGGCCAGTGTGGCAAGTGTTGCCAGTGTGACCAGTGTGGCCAGTGTGGCAAGTGTTGCCAGTGTGACCAGTGTGGCAAGTGTGGCAAGTGTTGCCAGTGTGACCAGTGTGGCAAGTGTGGCAAGTGTTGCCAGTGTGACCAGTGTGGCAAGTGTGGCAAGTGTTGCCAGTGTGACCAGTGTGGCAAGTGTGGCAACCACTCTTTTTTTATAAATGAACCCCACTGCCCCTGCCGCCCCCCCCCCACCCCCAGCATAGATTAATATCACCACCCATTGAATACCACTGGACGCGATCGAATTTGAAAGTCTAAACCACAGAGAGGTCTAAATTCTTAACGTATAATGTCTAAACAACATCTTTTGTTCACATTGAATTCTCCTGGGCTATTCCCCGCACTCCGCACTGCAACGTAACCACTTTGTACAGCTCCACTTATTACACCCGTGACAATAATATTCAAACTTCTCAAAAAATAAAAAAATAAAAATAAACCAACCTTCCTCCAACGTGTATCCGCCTATGTAACTGTACTTTTAAAAAAAAAATATTCCCGCAGAACTAAATGACATCTGCTCCAACATACCTGAGTCCGCCCACGCAGATGAGTAACTCCAACAAATACTCTAGATGACCCACGGCTACCGATGAAATTAAAAACTCATGAGAATGTATTCTATCATTTGTTTTGTACATTCTATTTTTACTTGACTATTACGTTTTGTGTCTTTCAACGTTTTATGGTCCAACAAAAACTTTCTATGATTCCCAAGTCATCCTGTGTATAGTAGTAACATAGTCGATCTTACTAAGTCAATATATTTTAATGTGAATAAGCTCATTTTCACACTCCCCCTCCCCTTTCCATCACTCTAATCAATCAAATAGCCCTCACTGAAGCTCAATTTGAGATACATTGGTTAAGTGTGGCAAGTGTGGCAAGTGTGACCAGTGTGGCAAGTGTGGCCAGTGTGGCCAGTGTGACAAGTCTGGCCAGTGTGGCAAGTGTGGCAAGTGTGGCAAGTGTGGCCAGTGTGGCAAGTGTGGCAAGTGTGGCCAGTGTGGCAAGTGTGGCCAGTGTGGCCAGTGTGGCAAGTGTGGCCAGTGTGGCCAGTGTGGCAAGTGTGGCCAGTGTGGAAATTGTGGCCAGTGTGGCAAGTGTGGCAAGTGTGGCCAGTGTGACAAGTGTGGCAAGTGTGGCCAGTGTGGCAAGTGTGGAAAGTGTGGCCACAAATGACAAGTGTCTATGGAGGGGGGCAGTCTGAAATGACCTACAGTTCAGGGATTCGTTGTTACCCCAGATGTGAAATAATTTTAGAGCCCCCCCAACCCCAGAAATGGCTACATGTGGCCTTTATGGCTTTTATAAGCCTTCAAAGTGTACATTTACCTCGGGGCCCCAAATGTAGCTATGCTGAGGGTTCCCAAAAATGTAAGAACGTCTCTAGTGGGGGCCCTCCCTTGATAATAATTCTGTCACTCGGGTAACCCTCGCACTTTATAACAATATGATTGTAACATATCGTAGCCCGTAACATCATCGGCATGTATTAACATTAACTTTGTAACAACAGAGTGTTGTTATTGTTTTGCCACATCCTGTTTCACCAATCTAGAGACATCAGCTTTAATTCTATCGCCGTTAGATCAACGGGCACAATAGTGACCAAAGATGATATTTTATAAGTCAATCAAACTAATTCATTCGTTTTTCTTTCTGTATTTTTTTTTTTACTAAGACGATACTGAAGGCTAACTTTAAGCTAGGTTAAGAGTACAAAGTGCAAATGTCAAAGGTCGCAGAGGTCTCTTCCCCACTCACCGTAGTGATATGTGTGTAATTTACTGTAATGGAACTATTTCTGAACACAAACAAATGCGGTAGGTTGTTGTTGAAATTTATCCGGCAATTACGAAGCGACCCTCCCCCCTTTTCGTATCCTTTCTTGCCAACTTGGGCGCAGCAGAATGATTAGCAGTCAGATGTGAAGTGAGAACATCGATTACTTAGGAAACCACTCCTGATTTGTTGTCTTAACAATGAATCAACACATTGAGTTACTGACTGGGTTCAGGACTTAAGATGTGGAGTGGACTCATCTGTCACAGTGGGTAAATTGGGGACAGGGTGTAAAATTATATCTGTCAAAGTGGGTAAATTGAGGACAGGGTGTAACATTATTAGAACAATCTTATTGCATCTGTTTTCTGTTCATTTGAATTATTTAATGAGTTCACTTTGAAAGAAAAAAAATCAATAACAGATCATTTAAAAGTATTTAGTTAAGTTAACCTGGTATAATTTTAACAATGAACATTTAATTTATGTTATATACATGTTTACTTTTCTGAACAAAAAGTACAAAGAGTAAATGATTCCTTTTGCATCCCCAGAGAAACAATCGGAATAGATAAAGTGTAGAATTCATCTGATACTTAGTCACTGTTTACTGGAGGAGAGTGTGGCTACTGACTATCACAAAGACCAGCCGTCTCTTTGTGCTGGTTGGACTTACGAAACTTTTACTAGTGACCTGACCAATCCCAATATTCTTCCCAGAGGATCGAATCAGAGATCCACAGGTCGATAGTCGAGTACTCGATAGCGCACGACCAACCGTCCCCTACGTTTTATACTGAACTTTTTATACAGGAGGGCAACTGGAACCGTTTGAGTCATTAAGTGTATACCAATGTACAAAGTTTTAACTTCAATTACATGTTTATATTTAGTTTAGATGACTACTGAGTGTACAGTCAATTAATTGAAGTTTATATCGTCATTTTTAAACTGTATCTTTTGTGCAGTAAAAATGAAAATCAATGCTGAGAGTTCATGGAGAATTATTTGAACATCCCTTAATTCGTATCCTTGCGGTAAAAAGGATGGTGGAGAATATTCTTAACTGTGCAAAATCTTATCAAGGCCTTTGGGCAGGGCCGCTTAGGGCAGGGTGAAACTCGAACACTTATTAGGGCCCTATTTCTGAAAGGGCCCCGTCACGAACAATATTTGGATTTTCTTAAATTGAATTAACTCTAGGTGATTAAGTGTGATCATAGGGGCCCAGGATTAGCTGGTACAGGCAAACTTACTTTTAGAGGACATCGAGGATTAGATGGTACAGGCAAACTTACATTTAGGGGACATCCAGGATAAGCTGGTACAGGCAAACTTACTTTTAGAGGACATCCAGGATAAGCTGGTACAGGCAAACTTACTTTTAGAGGACATCCAGGATAAGCTGGTACAGGCAAACTTACTTTTAGAGGACATCCAGGATAAGCTGGTACAGGCAAACTTACTTTTAGAGAACACGCTGTCCAAAAATAAAGATGTATCGCCCCTGTAAGTTGTAATGGGTTACGGCAGGCGCCCCCTCAGAGTTGTGTTTCCAAATTTATTTGGGTCCAATAACGCCTTTGATGATATTTAACAAATCGAATCCATGTCTCAGTGACGCGAGAGATTGATCTTTGATCATCAAGTAGATCACTTTCAGTAAACATTTGTTCAAAAGTATAAAGAACCTGTGCCTGGGAGGCAGATCTGGTGTCTGGCAGTACCACCAACACCCTGGTATCAGTGGTACCTGACACGACTACATTTGAAATCACTACAATCTCGTGTGTGTGTGTGTGTGTGTGTGTGATGTAAAAGATGGGTGTGTGGGAGGGGGGTATGTTGGAAGACCGGACTGCCTGTTTGACTGACAATGAGGCTGTGAGGGTGACAAGTGGCAGGCGCTGAGTGTCACAGGGCTACTCCACCTTCACCGACATGTCACAGAGAGACACAAGACTGTCACAGTGTTTACTTCTGTCGCATCCTACACCACGGTCTGACGTAGGCATGCACCACTGGACAACATTGGCCAGCCTACACTGTACATGACCGATTTATATTGAGTCCAGATTTCAGATAAATAAACATTTTGAAAATATTTTTAATAACATTTCAAACTCATTTTATTTTACATCAGCATCAGGCCAGACGTTAGTGTGTGTGTGTGTGTGTTGTGTGTTGTGTGTGTGTGTGTGTGCGGGTTTATAAAAGGCTCATTCTGTTTCTTTTTATGGTCTGCTATAAAATGACTTGATACTTGGGGCCCCACATTTTAATATATTTTAAATGGACCACATGGGGCTGAAGAGCTTCTGGTGGAACTTCGGGCTACTTGTTGGATTATAGTAGTTTAAAAATAAAGGTGGATTTATATATATATATATATATATATATATATATATATATATAGAGAGAGAGAGAGAGAGAGAGAGAGAGAGAGAGCTATTTTATCATATAAGCCTATATAATATAGAGAATACAACTGACCTATAAATGCGTGTAAATATGCCATGTAAATATCAAACACATTAATTAACGTGCACGCAACACATTCGCAATATTTTTTGTTATTATGTCAAATAAATGTACACACATCTTACTAGGTCATCGAAAATGTAGACAAATGTTAAGATCTCATTAATATTCGAATTGTGTGTTTAGAATAAGATCATCTCTAATGGCCAGGTGTTTTAATTTTACCTGTGCTAAGTAGCAGGGAGTGTTTGTCCCCAAGCTAGTTTTATTTACCTGTCGAATAAAATACTTTGCATGGTATTTCCAGCCTCCGATGTTTCACCACTAAATTCGTCATGTAGTCAGTTGAAATTAATGTATTCACCCAGACATCAGTTGTTCACTATACAGGAAACAGTAAATTCAGTATTTAGTCACAGAATGACGTGAAATGGACCCAAGTCCACTTGTAACCAATATTTAAATTAAAATGAAGGTATCTTGTCTTTAGCTGCTGCGTATTTTGGATATAGGGAAACAAGCTGTGTACGATTATAATACAGTGGCTCTCAAATATTGTTTTTTTTTGTATCGCACCTGACCTCAAATTTTATAACAGGCTTAGAGACATATGGGCATTTTCACGGGCACATGTAAAGGGCAGATTAGTAAATAAACTGCAAAATACAGTAGGGGGGTTCCGGCCAACAGTTAGATAATCACTGATCAAAAGTGAAAGTAACAGTCACTGTTTGTGTTAAATTACACTCACAGAATGAGCTAAGCACTCACTTAGAGCTCACAGCGGTTAAGTACGTGAGTAACCACATTCATCTATTTTGGTGATGAATCTTTCAGTCGGACCAGCCCATCCTTGTTAAATATATACATATACATACACATGTATACACATTTACTGGTACATGTAACTGAGACAGAGCGGTCATTGTGTAGAATAGATTTAGGACGCTGGCCTCGCCCTAGGCGTTGACCTAATTACCACTATAGTGGTTGGTGCTTATTGAGTGGGGGCTACTATATGGGGCAATGGTACAAATGTTGAAACATTTTAATCTCTGTCTCCCTCGGTGATTATCAACAGAGGCGCAACCAGTATGTTGAAGTTGGTAGGGTCCAAAATGTTAGGGAAGATGAAAATTGGTATGTCTGCCCCCAAATTTTGGTAGGGTCGAAAACCAGTGGCTTTGATTTTTGGTAGGGTCCGGACCCTCACGACCCGTACATCGGTTGCGCCCATGATTAGCAACATTTTTAGATGTCATGCCCCCTACATTGGTTTCCCACCACCCCGCCTCTTTATGGAACATTTACAAACTTTTTAATTAGACAAATAAATGAATCACCTTTCATGTATTTAACAATCACATAGGGCCCCAATGTGACCCCAATGTGAGGCCCCAATGTGAATATCCTCATTGGGAAACACTGGTCTACGTCATTCTCTTTTCGCTTTCTCTCACACACACACATACACTTAATCACTTAATCTCTCTCTCTCTCACACACACTTAATCACTTAATCTCTCTCTCTTTCTCTCTCTCTCTCTCTCTCTCTCACGTATACATAGCATCTCCTATTGAGTGTGTCTATATAATGTACCATAATTACAACTTGTATCACTATACTGCTGTATATGACTGTTGAAAGATTAACTTGTATTTGTCATACATATAGTATGTCTTGTTATTACACAGACTATTCACGTAAGAAGATGACGGTTTAATGTGTCACTTATGAGTTGTTATAGGTATACCATAACCCGTTGTTACATGTAACCTTCATATGACTTTGTTGAGTGAGTCAGTCGTCCGAATGACATGGTGTAGTTGAGCACTGTATCTATTACATGAAATGAGAGATATACTCTTTTGACTGGATCGAAGTGGACACTGCGAAATAAGGATATTTGCTAACATAGAAGTAGACAGTGTCAGATTATGACAGTGACAAATCATGACAGTGAAAAATCATGACAGTGACAGATCATGACAGTGAAAGTGAAAGTTCATGACAGTGAAGGTGACAGATCATGACAGTGAAGGTGACAGCTCATGACAGTGAAGGTGACAGATCAAGACAGTGAAGGTGACAGTTCATGACAATGAAGGTGACAGATCATGACAGTGACAGAACATGACAGTGAAGGTGACAGTTCATGACAGTGAAGGTGACAGATCATGACAGTGACAGATCATGACAGTGAAGTTGACAGATCATGACAGTGACAGATCATGACAGTGAAAGTGACAGTTCATGACAGTGAAGGTGACAGATCATGACAGTGACAGATCATGGCAGTGAAGGTGACAGATCATGACAGTGACAGATCATGACAGTGACAGATCATGACAGTGACAGATCATGACAGTGACAAATCATGAAAGTGTCAGGTAAAAGTAAACAGTGACATAAGTGACACTATGGTTGCTCGCCTAAAACACAGATGTGGGAAACATTAATTGTGTCTTGTGTGCATATCGGTTCGATAAATGTTTTAAGAAAATACACTGTATCCAATACAAAAATACACTGTATCCAATACAAACATACGCTGTATCCAATACAAACGTACACTGTATCCAATACAACCATACGCTGTATCCAATACAAACATATGCTGTATAAATACAAACATACGCTGTATCGATTACAAATATACACTGTATCCAATAAAAACATACTCTGTATCCAATACAAATATACGCTGTATCCAATACAAACATACGCTGTATCCAATACAAACATACGCTGTATCGAATACAAATATATACTGTATCCAATACAAACATACGCTGTATCCAATACAAACATACGCTGTATCCAATACAAACATACGCTGTATCCAATACAAACACACGCTATATCCAATACAAACACACACCGTATCCAACACAAACATACACTGTATCCAATACAAACACACGCTGTATCCAATACAAACATACACTGTATCCAATACAAACACACACTGTATCCAAAACAAACTTACATTGTATCCAATACAAACACACACACTATATCCAATACAAACACACACTGTATCCAATACAAACACACACTGTATCCAATACAAACATACACTGTATACATACAATTTATACTATACAAACATACAATCTATCAAATTATGCCAGACACACAATAAAACAAAAAGGACTATTAATAGGAGACAATGTCACCGTGACTTGAAATTTAAATGACTTATTAACCTCAAAGATTTCACAGATATGATAAATCAAGGTCAAGGCTGCAAGGACAGCTGTGACAGATGCAGACAGCTGGTGTGTGTGAGAATTGTCACGCAGACATCATGGACCAACTGGTTTTTTTTTTCAACGGTCAAGATCCCCCCACCACCCAAACATATGTAGATAAATGGGCGAAGTAAGAAGTGGACACCGCGGACCGAAATCAGGACAGATCGAGGACAGAACAGATCGGGGACAGATGGAGGACAGAGCGAGGACATTTCGAGGACATATCGAGGACAGATGGAGGACATTTCGAGGACATATCGAGGACAGATGGAGGACGGAGCGAGCGATATACATACGCGCAGTCAATACCAGGTTGTTGCATGTCCGTCAGTTTGAATTGTTCTGAGTTTAATATTTAGCTAAAAATACTCACATCAATTAAAGCGCACATGGAGCGCACCATTTATTTCAGTTTTATTAATTGTATTTTGTAGGGTAGAACAAAATAAAAATAAAGGTAGCATTACATAGCAGGCAAACATGAGTTACCATTACCTCTTCTTGTGTAGCGAATAACAAAACGACCCCCCCACACACACACACCATCATGCGGTATGCAATAAATGACCGATCCTTAGAATATTTAGTCACCTATTCATACACATCAACAAACACGGACACAATAATATTTACTTACAAAACACAGACAAGCTCATATTTGCATCAATAAACACATACAAGCTCATATTTACATCAATAAACACAGACAAGCTCATATTTACATCAATAAGCACAGACAAGCTCATATTTACATCAATAAGCACAGACAAGCTCATATTTACATCAATAAACACAGACAAGCTCATATTTACATCAATAAATACAGACAAGCTCATATTTACATCAATAAATACAGACAAGCTCATATTTATATCAATAAACACAGTTAAACTCTTTTCTAAAGCTTTTTTATTTAATTTCACTTTCTGTGGGTATGTGTCTGGATGTGTTTGTCTTCAAAATCTTGTAGCTCAATTTTAGACCTGTTCAAATATAGAGAGAAGACTCAAATTTGGAACATGTGTAGATTATACATGACAATACATGTACAAGGTTTGAATAATTTTGAGTCCATGAATTAACACCTAGTAGAACTACTAACCTAATTACTTTTCAGTCATGATTACAATGGGGGAAAAAAAGAAATGGAGATAAGGATTTCAAAATAAATACGAAGCATGGCATTTGTGCTAAAGTGCGTAAAATAGTTAGGCTTATTGTATTCTCTCATAGACTTGCCAAGTTAATTAAATTAATATTAAAATTTGAAAAAAAAAACATTAGTTAATTTAATTCATTCAAAACTAAAAAAAAAGTATAAAATAAAAATACAAAACTAAAAAACATTTAAAAAATAAGTGTTCATTAAAATACACGCAAAAGTAAATAAATGACTCATTATGTTCTACAAATATTTACCTAAATTATCAGTACTTAAATTAAAAGCGTTGGTGTTTACAACCATTCAGAAGATCATGTGTCTTTAAATTAGTTGTTAAGCTGTAATAAATGAATAAATATTTTTTAATAAAAGCTTTTTATTAGCTTTTACATATTTTTATTCATACATTCAGACTTTTTTTTGTACTAACAAACTCAAAAAAAAAACCTTATTTACATCATTAAACACAGACTCTTAATCTGATGATCAAATAGACACACTATTATTTACATCATTAAACACAGACTCTTAATCTGATAATTAAATAGACACACTATTATTTACATCAACTGTATTCATCAATTGACTGTGTTAAGTCAAACTCTAATGACGTATACAAACACGAATACACTTTTAAATTCATAATCCACCACAGATAAACTCTTATTTACATCAACAAACACAGACAAAATCATATTTAAGTCAAAAAACACAAAGTCATATCAACAAACACTGTGTGTTGCATTACTTTCTAGTAACTCTAGTAAGTTTTTGACCTTAAATGTAAGTATGACTGAATGGTAACTTCTTGTTTCCTACCATACGTGTGATACAAGGCCGTAGCCTCTCAGCACAGTCCCCCCCCCCCAAGCCGCACAGCCCCCCCCCCCCAAAACAAAATCCAGGCTACGGCCTTGGTGACATACTATGGTGTTTAAAGAGTCATACGATTGACATACTATGGTGTTTAAACAGTCATATGTGTGGCATATTATAGTATTTAAACAGTCATATGTGTGGCATATTATGGTGTTTAAACATTCATATGTGTGGCATATTGTGGAGTTTAAACAGTCATATGTGTGGCATACTATGGTGTTTAAACAGTCATATGTGTGGCATATTATGGTGTTTAAACAGTCATATGTGTGACATGCTATGGTGTTTAAACAGTTTCTTTATGTAACATTCAATGGTGTTTTAACAATTCTATGTTACTATCTCATTCAGAAGTTCTCATTAACGAAATGTTTATGATTATTACCTATTGTATCAGACATCTCACTCTCAATAAACTCACATCCATTAATAATGGCCATGTATTTTCAAACTGGTGATTGTTTGTTTTACTCAATCACAATTCAATCATTGTTTCATGTCCTGATTTCACTAAGAGAGTGGGATGTAGATTTCAGTAATATATGGGAGTGGGTAAAAGTACAAGAAGGGTTTATCGAGTATGCCATAATTTCATAAAAATGCCTGTTTATAAAGTCTAAAAAATTGATTGTTACATTTAAAAGGTTTATGAAAGGTGAACTAGTAACAATAGCCTTGTTTGGCAGTTAGAATAAAAAAAAAATCGTTGTCTGCTTTGTGTGAACAATAAAATATAAGTAAAATACATTTAGAAATTTAAGAATAATAACAATTAATATATACGAAACTAAACAGAGCAGAGGTTCTTAAACTGTGGTCCGCGGACCCCTGGGGGTCCGCGAAGCCTTTACTGGGGGTCCGCAAAGCTATTTGAAAAAAAAATCATCGTAAAATATATACATATATAAAGTACCTAAAGTTGGGATGGGGTCCGTCAAAAAAAACATTTTTCAAGTGGGGGTTCGCGGAGTACATAAGTTTAAGAACCTCTGAAACAGAGCGTTACTTTTAAAACTGCGACCATCGGTCTGACGTCATAAAATATGTATGGGCACAGGAGAATATTCTCGGTCAGTCGGGAGAACTGTACAGGCTGGCAGATTTCATTCTTGGTCATTTCCTGACCATTCCGGTAAAACGGAACAGATGATGCACAACCGGGACGTCTGGTCACCGTGTCCAAACATATCATTTCTTGTATAGATATAGATATACAGAGAGTGTGAACATATTTCACGTGACATATACAGAATCGACTACAAGAAGACCTTAATTACACTTCCTGTGTCGTGTGCACGTGGTATGCCTTCAGTCATCGTGGCGTCTAATTGGTTTATACAAGTATATCGTTAGGTTGTTCAGGGGGAAAGTACATCAAGTACACATTATGACATTAGTTTTATTTCCTGTCATCGCTTAAAAGTTGTGGAAGTTCTTAAGTCAAAATCGATGTGTGTTCTAGCCAGTCATGTTTATCAACAAATTTTAACAGTCATGATGACTTATTTAGAAATTGTTTCTGAATTTGCGAAGGCTTTGATAACACACTTTATTAGAATTAACTAAGAGAAAGAATAGGATTTTCCAATTATATTGTATTTAGTTGTTTTTTTTATTCTTTTAGTCCAATTCGCTTTTGAAAATTAAATATAAAAATATTTAGTATAAGATTTAATAATATCTAATGAATGAGTGCATCAATTAGTTTCAGTTATTTTATTTAACGTTGCGAGCTATAAACTTACAACTACTAGAAATATATGAGTCCTGCTTCATCATACAACTAATAGAAATATGTGAGCCCTGCTTCATCTTACAACTACTAGAAATATGTGAGCCCTGCTTCATTTTACAACTACTACAAATATATGAACCCTGCTTCATCTCACAACTACTAGAAATATATGAGCCATGCTTCATCTTACAACTACTAGAAATATGTGAGCCCTGCTTCATCTCACAACTACTAGAAATATGTGAGTCCTGCTTCATCTTACAACTACTAGAAATATGTGAGCCCTGCTTCATCTTACAACTACTTGAAATATATGAGCCCTGCTTCATCTTACAACTACTAGAAATATGTGACTCCTGCTTCATCTTACAACTACTAGAAATATGTGAGCCCTGCTTCATCTCACAACTACTAGAAATATGTGAGTCCTGCTTCATCTTACAACTACTAGAAATATGTGAGCCCTGCTTCATCTCACAACTACTAGAAATATGTGAGCCCTGCTTCATCTCACAACTACTAGAAATATGTGAGCCCTGCTTCATCTACAACTACTAGAAATATGTGAGCCATGCTTCATCTCACAACTACTAGAAATATGTGAGCCATGCTTCATCTCACAACTACTAGAAATATGTGAGCCCTGCTTCATCTTACAACTACTAGAAAGATGTGAGCCATGCTTCACCTACTTTCGTTAATATATATATATATATATATAGGTTTTATTTACTTGTATTCTTTTTGTGACTGTAAGTACAAGAGACCTGAAGTCTATTGTGTTAAAATAGACCAATGACGTCTGGCATTGTCCATCAGCTTCGTTTAAAACTGTTGTATGCCAGATGGCCGTTCGGTCTTGTCCAGTGGGCAGTTTCTGTATTATGTGTATGGAGGGGAGGGCGACATCAAATCAAGTATGCCCGAATACACCGTATTGACATATAGATAGAATCATGTATATGCAGTAGAAGGAAAAACAATAATGCAATTATCTCTTGGCCCGATGCCACCATCTAGCTATGTGACTCTCCCACAGCGAACAGTTTAATGACCTCTTGTCTAAATATAGATCCAGTTGTATTGTAACCGCTTCATTAATTACGTTTTTTCTTTATTTCTGTGTATAAACTGTGTTAATCACATCCCCGTTTGCATCAACGCTATTAATCTTTTATAGCCATTAAAGCATGTCAGCATAGAGGGGGGGGGGGGAAGACATTAATAATGATAATATTTATTATTGTAATGGATTTGTTAGATGAAAGTGGTCATATTTTTATGGGCTATTTTACAGAAATAACAACATTATGTTAAGTGATTGTATTGTTGAAGATCTGACTTGATTTCATTGTTACAGTAACGCATAATGTACGCCCTTAAGGCAATGTTTAGACGAATTTGGGTCTTATGGGAAACGCAAAGTAAAGGCGTATCTTTT
>JAGDYQ010000085.1:710295-720313 GCA_021962125.1 Bulinus truncatus | reverse complement strand
TCTATGTATATGATGTGTGTTCATGTATATGGTTGTTTGCGAAAGCTTTCCGATAGTCTAACACACTACATCCTACAGTGAACTTGATCTCTAAACCAAACCATCATCGGTATCTCTGTCCACATCGTTATCTCTGTCCACAATATCTGTCCACTTCGTTATCTCTGCCCACAATATCTGTCCACTTCGTTATCTCTGCCCACCTCTGTCCACAATATCTGCCCACATCGTTATCTCTGCCGACAATATCTGCCCACATCGTTATCTCTGCCCACAATATCTGCCTACATCGTTATCTCTGCCCACAATATCTGCCTACATCGTTATCTCTGCCCACAGTATCTGCCTACATCGTTATCTCTGCCCACAGTATCTGCCTACATCGTTATCTCTGCCCACAATATCTGCCCACATCGTTATCGCTGCCCAGAATATCTGCCCACATCGTTATCTCTGCCCACAGTATCTGCCTACATCGTTATCTCTGCCCACAATATCTGTCCACATCGTTATCTCTGCCCAGAATATCTGCCCACATCGTTATCTCTGCCCACAGTATCTGCCTACATCGTTATCTCTGCCCACAGTATCTGCCTACAACGTTATCTCTGCCCACAATATCTGCCTACATCGTTATCTCTGCCCACAATATCTGCCCACATCGTTATCTCTGCCCAGAATATCTGCCCACATCGTTATCTCTGCCCACAGTATCTGCCTACATCGTTATCTCTGCCCACAATATCTGCCCACATCGTTATCTCTGCCCAGAATATCTGCCCACATCGTTATCTCTGCCCACAGTATCTGCCTACATCGTTATCTCTGCCCACAGTATCTGCCTACAACGTTATCTCTGCCCACAATATCTGCCTACATCGTTATCTCTGCCCACAGTATCTGCCCACATCGTTTTTTTTCCCATACATTTCTCAAATTAAAAAAAAAAAACTGTCACAATAATTAAAAAGTTTCAGTTGGGGTGCACACACACACACACACACACACACACACACACACACTTCAAAAGTCTGCGCCCCGTCAGTGGAGATTCCAGTTCGTCCATTCCTCGTGACCTCAGGATGTTGAGTACTCTCTTTTTTAAGCTCTGCGCTTTCTGTGTGCGCCCAATGAGGAGGCAGAATATAACGCTACCCCACCCCAACCCCCGCCCTCCCCCACCCACTCCCCGAAATCGCAGTAAGTACAAACATACAAATGTTGTCTTGACATTTCCAAACTCACTGTGGGTGGCGGTAGTAAGAGTGCAAACATTTTATTATGTGCACGACATTATGTCTAGGGCAGGGGGCTCTCAATCTGTGATTGTTAGTGTCATAACCAAACGTAAGAGTTTTTTGTTTTTTTTTAAAATTAAATTCTTATGCCTCCCTTCCCCCTCCCCCCCCCCGGACATAAATCACATCAGACGATTTAAAACTATAGAGGAGATATTTATTTCAGGATCATTACCGTGGATTAAAGTGGCCACATGCATAGTTCTTTTTTGGGTTAATTCCCCCCTTATATGGTTGAGAATCACAGAAACATTTATGTCGAGTATGCAGTGATTTCCTTTTTATTAACTTTCCTAAGGTCGTAGACATTTTGTCTAGAGTGTTATATAACAACGTTTCAATGGGGATACTTAAGTACATGTACATAGACATGTTTGGTGGGTAGATAGGGGGGGGGGAGAGAAGCTTTGAAGATATTGGGTTCAAATCATGCTGTGTTTAGCTAAAGGGTGTCAGGGGCACATGAGAATACGCCCAACTCTTAATGCATGCTTGGCATCCTAAGAGTCCTATACCACGGCTGATAATGGCCTAATGGGGTCGGCGGAAGTGCACAATTTATCTGTAAATCAGCCGCGGCCATATTGAAGGATTTTTGCGGATTGCCCAATTAATGTTTTTCATTTTTTTTTAAAGCTGGGCGGACTTGGGAAGGTTAGCCAGGATCTAATTAAAACCAGAAGGCACTCACCAGGTGTAGCTCTCTAGCCCGGAAACCTCTGTCAAGCACTCAACACCAGACGAGTATACCAGTCATTAGCTTTGAAATGAATTGGGGCATAAGCAAACAGAAAAATATAACGAAATTCTTTGAAATTTTGCACTGTTTTATTATATAATACATTATAGTAAAAAAAAAATAATAAATAACCTTGAATGGGTGGGTCATTAGGCAGAGCCGGTGACAAAAAAAGTGTTAATTTTTTTTTTTTAAATATCCTAGTAACTTAGTAAGTTCCATCTTTAAATAAAGATGTTTAGTATTTGATGCGGTAAGCTGTATTATAAACGCGTTTATAGAGCGCTTTTTGTAAATGATGTGTCGGGCTTGTCCGATGTATATATCAACTTGGGAGGGGGGGATAATGTATAAGTTATGCAGTTGTTGACAAGGGAGGGGGGGCGGGGAGTAGCTCAGTGTATTTGATCTCCATGACATTTTTGTCAAATATGTGAAGATTGTACAAATCGGTTTTAATATCTATTGAAGGCTAGTGTCCATCTCAGGCCAATGTAATAGATTAGTGGTGTCTAAAATGTTAATATGGCATATTTTATATGAAATTAGTACACAGTTAACACGCTTATACCTTAATTAACTCCCTTGGAACTATTTTTAGTTATTATGTAACTGTTGTAACACATAATCGCCTTTCGTATGCGTGTCTCTCCCTCAGGCTAATGGTCCGTACTCTAAAAATGTGGTGTAGTGTCTCCCTCGGACTAATGGTCCGTACACTAAAAATGTAGTGTACAAGGAGATCTATTATATGTTTTGTGTTCATGGCAATAAAAGATAAATGTTATTTTCTATTGCAGTATTTCATACATTTCTTTGTTATTTCTGTTCACATCGTCTTCTGTTCATGGCAATAAAGGCCACGTGTTCTTTTTAAATTGCAATATTTCTTTGTTATCCCTTCTGTCGGATTTCGTTCAGCCAGCTTCAGCAGGCTTTTCCACTAGTACAAACATGAACAAATAAATTTGAAAGTACCTAATATGTGCATCGGTCTGCGTGTTCTGTCAGATATTCCTGTCATGAGAGCGCTTATTTAGAAATCTAAAACTTGTACAACATGATTTAAGATGTAAAAGTTCACAACCGTTGTGCACTTAGCAAGGCTGATATGATCTAGGCAAACAATTTCAGAGGCAGTTGCTTATATTGATGAGTGACTGCGGGATGGGACATTGTCTGCGACGGGCAACGCTTTCCTTACAGGGATTCGCTTTCAATTCTCCAAGCCTTACAAGGGGCAGGAGAAAGGCCCGGTGACTTGTAGCCATGGGGGGGGGGGGCTATCCAGGATAGCATATCCGGACATTGTGCATTGGTGGCTCAATTGAATGACTTAATATAATGACTCCACTGAACGACTCAAGTGAACGCCTCAATTAAATGACTCAAATGAACGACTTTGAATTGGCAGAAAAAGGTCACCAGTTTTTAAAAAGATATAAAATCTAAAAAAAAGTAATTCGCCATCTCATTTCTTTATGTTGGAGAACTAAATTTATTATTTGTTGTTAGCTAGAACTTCGTTTATATACCATAATTTCCTTAAACTCTGACTACAAATTCACAATAAAAAAAAAAGAATAGATTCCTTACTTTTCTATTAGCCATCTGCGACCATCGCACATCATGTTTTGAACTCAGTATTTTTTTTTAATCGTTTTTTAATAATAAAATATACAATAATAAGTCCGAGATTTTGATAAGACCCGTTATTTTGACACGAGTGTCAATTTTTGTTTGAAATTATCAGTAATAAAATATGTTAGATATGAAGACATATTTCTTGACAAAAAAAAAAACCTTAATTCATGAAAAAAAATCACTTTTAAAATATATTATGGCTTTTAATACTTTCACAGCTAATGGATAGATTTTTTAAAATTCTGATTCTTTGCTAAAAACCACGTATGTTTTTATTTCTGTTGCAATTGAAAATACGCCTAGTTACAGGAGACGCAATAAAACTATTAACGACTGATTGTACAGTATAATAATGCGAATGCGCACAAATGGAGCTAACGTTGCAGATGACACAGGCTACATTGAACTCAAAAACTGAACAGGCTGGAACTCGTTGGAGAATTTCAGCATATTCTAACACGGTACAACATGAACGGTGTTAACGTTTTAAAATGAATTCAATTTACGTTAGAAATAGTGAGATTTAAAGTATAAAGTGTTCTACATACATGAAGGCTTCTTGTGACATTAAGTTTAAAATTTATAACTATATATTTGTTTGATGCCGTTCACATAATTTATTATTTTTCGTGAAAAAAACAACAACATGTTATGGCCGCATTGTTTATATAGATGTTTAAATGAAAAACACTACATTTTAAATTTGTCATGGCCTCATTGTTTATATAATTATTTAAGTGAGAAACACTACATTCTAAATTTGTCATGGCCGCATTGTTTATATAATTGTTTAAGTGAGAAACACTACATTCTAAATTTGTCATGGCCACATTGTTTATATAATTGTTTAAATGAAAAACACTACATTTTAAATTTGTCATGGCCGTTGTTTATATAGATGTTTAAGTGAAAAACACTACATTTTAAATATTATTTTTTTATTCCCAAAAATTTAGTGCTTTTCTTTCTAGTGAACACATTTTGATAATATACAGGCTTATGCATTATGCACAATAATTTTTAGAGTGAAACAATTAACTCTCAACAAACAACAGCAGTTGTAATATGGTTTAGTAAACATTTGAAGTAGAATTTGCATGCTTCTGAATTATCAACACTTCTTACATATTTTATATAATATAGCAAATACAATAAAATATATTGTTGGCATTAAATGTAAAAAAAAAGGTCTAATGTAAGTGTTTGTGTATGTGTTTGTGTATGTGTTTGTGTATGTGTATGTGTTTGTGTATGTGTATGTGTATGTGTATGTGTATGTGTTTGTGTATGTGTGTGTATGTGTATGTGTATATGTTTGTGTATGTGTATGTGTTTGTGTTTGTAATGTATGATTAGCAGTGAGATTGTCTTTGTATTTCCAAACAGACAAATGTCAAGCTGAAAACTTTTCATCACTAACAAACTTCACCTGCGCATTTCCCGTCTGAATATTTTTAGTTGTAAACTAAATAACACGTCATATGCTAAAATTAGATATAGGTGAATGTGTGTAGAGGGGGGGGAGGGGGAGGGGTGTGTGCACATGCTTGTGTTGTTTTGTTTTTTTTCACTTTCTTGACTTTCCTGTTCTCGTTGTTTGTTGATAAAATTGTGTCATCCCCGACCCGACCTCCCCCCCTCCACACACACCCACCCTGCTCCTTGCTTTTTTTTCCGCAGGTAAATGATGAAGCTAAACAAAATACAACCCATGCTGTTTGAAAGTCTCCTATTACTTGAATATATACAAGAGGAAAAACACAACAAACAATATTTGCTTTCATGTGAGATGAAATAATATATTTACAAACATAACAAGGTCAATCAGACCCAGCCATTAATTAATCTCATTGAAAAAAACATTTTTTCCACACTGTATATGTGTGTACAACAGTACGGCTCCATACATCCCCACACTATATTTGTGTATAACAGTGTAACTTCATACATCTCCACACTATATTTGTGTATAACAGTGTAACTTCATAATCTCCACACTATATTTGTGTATAACAGTGTAACTTCATAATTTCCACACTATATTTGTGTATAACAAACTAACTTCATACATCCCCACACTATATTTGTGTATAACAGTGTAACTTCATACATCCCCACACTATATTTGTGTATAACAGTGTAACTTCATACATCTCCACACTGTATTTGTGAACAATATTACAGCCTGATACATCGCCACACTATAATTTGTGTAGAAATTAGAAAACAGTATGCACAGCCTCACATACTGAACCATAATTACACGGTATTAGGGTCGATGCATTTTAATAAGCCACAGTTCTAGATAATAAGTGTGTGTGCTCTGAGTCTCAGCCCGCAGTTAACACTGAGAGAGTTCAGAGAGAAAGATAATAAGAGAGCCCCATGAGCCAGAAATTTTCGAGGAATCCAACGGTTAGAATCGTAGAGGTCAGGTCTTTTTCTTTCGGCTTGTCGAATAGATTGTGTTTTCTAAATCCTATAGAAAGATGAACATTTTGATGGGGTGTCTTGTTTATATAGATTCTGAACAGAAAGGGGGGGGGGGAAGTCTCTAGAGATTTTGTCAAGACTCGAGAGGTTGTTTTTTTTTTGGGTAGGGGGGAGCACTAAAGCACCCGGATGTCCGCATATAAATAATTAATGGGCATTTGAAGGTGTAACGATTTCTACATTGACATAAATATGCAATAATTATTTATGTTCATATCATCAGATCTGACATGTATATGTGTTGGTAGGCGATGCCGGATAACGGAAAATGCGGATATGCCTGAACTAGTGTAATACATTCAGCTCCATACTCAGTATGCACCATTACAAATATCCTTCATTCGGCTTTTTTTTTTTACAAACAGTTATTAGTTTTCTTAAACTGTCAGTGGCGTACCTAGGGATTTGGGGTGCATTTGGCTCGGCGTCTTTGGGGGGCCCCTGCATATTGACATTCGACATCATGACATGAAATAATGTACTTAATATTAAATGTAAAAAAAAATTCGGACACTCCTTTTGGGGGCCCCCGTCAAGCTGGAGACCGGGGGGATTTCAAATTAGGACCCCCCTTACCCCTCCCCTATTTACGCCACTGTATACTATCTATATTTAATCAGATAGACTGTATGTACTAAACAGAATATACCTAACGAGACAGAGTCGTCACAGAGAAAATGGGCCAAAATAACAAACAGTTTGACCATTCACAAACACTAGACAAAACAAGCAAAAATTAAGCCTGTAAAAACAGGACGTTTTAGAGCATTTTCATGTATAGAGAGGGAAGTAAGTCATGTTTAATAACTGTTACAAAAATAAATAATGATTACGCCCCTTTGTTTAGCTTATAATATATATATATATAATATAAGCCCCTTATGAGCCCTGAAGCCCGGCCCTGAGAGGCCCTGATGTACACATGACAGGCCAAGACCTACAAAATGATATATACGTCATGGGTCTAGGACTTATGGTTGCTGAGATCTAGGGTGATGACGGACAGAGAGACAGACAGACAGACAAAACGGGGACAATAGAGCATTTTTTTCCGAAAATGCTCTAAAAATCAATCTTATATGTTTTATTAAAGATAACCACTATATTTAAACTTGGTGTATATGTTAGGGAAACGCAGTGGCTACGGTACCATCAAGCGGGATTCCGTATTTTTTTCCCAGGTACCAGCAATAGATATTGCTCCACACAATAACCCTATCCCTATCCCTAACCCTAACCCTAATCCTAACCCTATTCCTAACCTTAATATAATTGCTGGTACCCGAAAAAAAAAATACGGGCACCAGCCATATTCCTAACCCTAATAAAATGGCGCTTGATGGTACCGTAGCCACTTCGTTAGGGGAAAATGTTAAAGTCCTTGTAATGTATATAATATTATTTATCAAACGGTTAGCTGCATTTACTCCTGAAACATGTATTTCAAATTTAATTTCTCCTCCACCACTTTCCTAGCTGGGAGTTTTTTATTACTTTTTTTTTAAGGTGGTCCATGGGGCATTTAAGGTTTCTGCTAGTTGTTTTTTCTATCTTTTTTATTTTTAAGCTACACTAGTAGTTAATTTTTCGGGGGGTAGGTAAGAGAAAAAAATTATTAAAAAAAAATTCTATTTAATATTTCAAAAAAAAAAATCTGGACGTTTATTTGAAAACTTACTCATTAACATTTGTGCAAAGTTATTTTATGATATCTACAATAGATTTAAAACATTGGTTCTTTGAAAATTTTTGAAAATATGTCTTAAAATTACACTTTTTACCCAAAAAAGTCACAAAATACATTTTTGAATAACTTTTTTTTTTATATTTTTTTTTATTTCTTTGTTCATTAATTTGTATGTTGTATGCATGTGCCAAAAATGGCTAATGTAGCTTAAAAAATAAAAAAAGATCGAAAAAACAACTAGCAGAAACCTTAAATGCCCCATGGACCACCTTAAAATCACAATCTTTAATGTGTTCATTTGTGTCCAAGCCAAATGTGTATCTCCCACATCTACCTGTGGCAAAAAAACAAACTCTCAAACTTTTCAGTACTAACGGACCACTTTCTAATGAAACCAGAACCCAGCAACAAGCTTCCTCTGGGTCTACGGTCTATTGTTTGTGTAAACACTGTGATTAAAAGGACACAAACATTAACTTTCCTCTATCTGCACTTTTATATCTGCTAGCTAGGTATCCTGTAATACATGACGTTGTTTGTTCATATTAAGAAATGTTTACAGTACACACACACACACACACACACACACGCGTCGTACCCGTGGAGGTATGACGTCTTAGTTCTATTGGAAGGAGGCGAGGGGGTAAGGTAAGTTTTATGGCGGAGATTGAAAGAAAGGTTTCCTCCGTGCAGTGGCGTACCTAGGGGGGCGGTGGGTGCGGTCCGCACACCGGGCGGCACTTTTTTATTACTTTTTAGGGGGGGGGGCGGCAAAAATGTATAGATTAAATTGAAATACCTAAATGAGAGGGCGGCAAAATCTTCTTCCGCCCGGCCGGCCGATACCCACGCTACGCCGCTGCCTCCGTGTCATTGCAAAATAAGATATCTTTATTATATGATCAGTCCATTCCGTACTTCTCGAGTACTTTTGACAATTTTGAGTTAATGATAATATGAAATTTATGGTAAAAATTAATGTTTTATATTAAAAAGTAACAAAATACAGACTAATTTTGTTTAAATCTAACAGTATCCTGTATTCATTACTTCATATGATACTTATCTACAGTAGTACCATTTATGATGGCAGCAATTGTGGCATCCTTGCCACAAACTAATTTTGGCAATATCCATAATTCTTGAAACACGTAGTAGTAAAGATTACTGCCTCTGACATTGCAGATGGGTGGGGGGGTTGTTGACTGACGCCCCTGGTTCGCTGCTCAAAGGCTCTCCGACATTCAGAGAGCCTCCCTTCCCTTGGAAAAAAAACATGGCGTATCTTTGTAAGCGCAGTTGTGATAACCTATATAACGAAAAATATTTAACATGAACATATAAGATCGTGGCAGAGGCATACCTAGGATGGGGGATGGGGGTCCAAATTCGAGAAATCCCCCGGGCCCCAACTTGAGGGGGGCAAAATTTTTACATTAAATAGCCAAAATTTTATCTCATGTCATGGTAATGAATATCAAAAGAAGGCAAAGTCCCCGGGCCCCCAAATCCCCTAAGGCTCGGCACTGAATCATCATTAAGAACAAAGGATCCTTCATCTATTACGTAACGCTTTTGGAGTTTAGTACGGGGTGGGGGGTGCTGAAGTGTGACGCTTGATGAAGTGGTAAAATGTTATGGGATAGGGATTGAAGTGGGGTTAAATAAAATACGATACAAACAAGTAGATGATCCCTAATGAAGATCTGAATCCATTTCATTAAGAAGTCATCATACTGTAACTTTTTGTTTAATAAGAAAATGAAACTGTAACACGATGGTACAATTGTCTCATTTATTTTTATAATCACACAAAAGAAGACTTTCGACACAAAGGTACATGTGAAATTGGGGGGTGGGAGGGGGGGAGAGAGAGGGAGAGAGGGAGGGAGGGGGGAGGGAGAGAGAGAGGGAGGGAGGGGGGAGGGAGGGAGAGAGAAAGAGGGGGGGAGGGAGGGGAGAAAGAGAGAGAGAGATGGCATGTGTGAAGTGATCTATTCATCCGAAGAAATAAATATAGATTAGAGACGCACAATTCATAAAAAAAAACATTTTAAAATATTATTTTAGAGCTTTCCGTTTTAAGATAGAGCACACTGACACACTAGCTCGACTGTATGCTAGAATACACACAACACACACACACACACACATTGA